>OFHS01002437.1:0-21054 GCA_900245855.1 Calvadosia cruxmelitensis | reverse complement strand
ATGCAGACAACATGTCAGACATAGTATAAGCGTTTGACTAGCAGCCATATACATGCATACATTATATATAAACGATATCATAATTACTATATATGTATTGTATTTACTATATGTAGATACTACATTTATTATAGATGTACGGTATACTGTATTTACTATTATATATTCCTAATCTACATTATAGCGCTTCAATAAAGTTGAATATTTAACCTTTCTTTCATTTCTCGTAGATTGTTTTAAAAGCAAAGTTAGCCAGCAGAGACAGTGAAGTGGCACTTGATGATATTGCCTTGACTGAAGGCCCTTGCTTATGGGATTAAGGTGACGCGGAAAGAGAACATTTTACAATGATCCATTAATTATGTTCTTATCGTTAATGTATAAATATATTAATATATCTGCTATACTATATTTATTTATCGTTGAAGATATACTCCTGGTTTCCCATTGGGCACTTGACAAATGCCATTTTAAAGCACAGCAATAATTTGAATAGCATAATATTTTATGTATCTTGTAGCCCTATTTCCAAAACATTGCTCAATCATAGCGCTTTAAAAAGGTTTGTAAATATGCAAGTGTTTTCATAAAATTAGGTTACCTTAACCTTACAATTTAATAGGCAATTAGATCTAGAAGATTAATGAAAGTTATTTGCCTCTAAAAGAAACTAGTTACTTTACAGCCCTGGCTGTAGACAGAGTGTGTCGACCGTACTTCAAATCGCAAGGAGTTACAGGGAATAGCTGTAGCGTTCGATAACGCTCGTGGGCCATACGTTTTCAGATTAGGCATCTGCCGAACAAGTGCATCGTTGCCGGCTGAGTGAACAGTAGTATCGCAACTATTTATACCCATCTGCTTTAGACTCAACAGAATTAAGTTGGAACTGGTTAGGCGTAGGAGACAGCTTTGTTGTCTCCATCTCAATCGCGCTTTCCCACGACTTCGTGCTGCTTTGACGAAGCTTGCGATGTCAATTCTAAACAGCTTTTGGTCAACTTTTCCCATCAAAGGTCAAATGTATTTATGCAGCGCGCACGGCATTCAAAAATAACAAGTGCAGCCACTATTAGCCATTACCACCTTATCGGAATTACCCGTGCCGACACGCGATGAATTCTCGAACGATCCATATATGTATATACATCTTTAATGTAGCTCGTAGTTCCCAATGTAAAAGATAAATATCACAACACTGATGAGTGAGTTAAATAATCTTGTTGGAAACTTTAGGAGCATGTGGAGAAGGGTGAAGAAAGCTACTAAATAGGATCGGACCAAAATTAATCAAGGTAACGGGCATGTCAAAAGCCCGTTGCTATCCTAAGCAGAGGATAGCAATCGCAATCCAACGCGGCAACGCTTCATCCATCCTAGGTTCAATTCAACATCCTGTTGGTTTGGACGAAATTTCAAACTTAATTAGCTAGGGAAATTTGTAGAGTATTTTAATTGCAATTAGTACTAGGTAAATCATATGTTAACTGAATTAGATATGGATTATTTTAAATATTTATAAGTTTATTTCAAGTAGTTCTCAATTCTAGGGCAATTATTTCAATTGTATTAGACATTCTTACCATTATGTTGCACAAATAAAATTTTGTTCTGCATTTTGACTTCAGAGCTTCATATGAATGCCTGCTACACGAAACGATGACCAGCTTGCAGCACCAATCTTCATTGAATTGGGAAACAAGTAGACAGCTTATTCCAGAACTTTGAACAGTTTGTTAGCTATGGTCTTGTCACGTCGTAGTTGCTTGACTATGTTTGTCATTGAAAACTCGAATATTTAGCGGTATGCAAAATGGAAATAAATAGGTATATATAAAGAGGTCATTGACGAGCAATCACAGTATGTTTAGAGTACAAAGAACGAATAGAATAGTTCATGATATTCCTGTTATTACACGACGCTATAATGTTTGTAGCCTTTTTTATGTGGTCATCATCATCATCACATGTTTTCTTTATATACTCGCATACCACTGGAGAAAAAGAACTCCTATTCGCAGTTGACCGTCTTTAAAGATACGTTTTACAGTATGGCGAGTTATAAAATAGTAAGGGAAGAGAATAAGTATAAAATTAAACCTTGATTACGACATACGAACAGTAAGGTGTATATAAAAGCAGGCTGAAATTGCAGAAGAATTGGCTGTTGCAAGACGACATATATTGTTGACGTGTTGGTCGTACGACATTCGGGGGTCAAGTACGACTACGATAAGTTGGAGGCTGTTCGATGGAGGCACTGGAGCTTGATCCATGAAGATGGTCTCCCTAGCACGTTGATAAAAGAGAATGCAGTACAAAATCACTGCATTAGTGACGAAAATTAAATAATAAATAGACTATATCAAACATAGGTAATTAGGCAAACATTTTGTGCAAGGTCGACGACATTGATTAACACATGATGTAACATAATGCACAAAGTATTAATTAATTTAAAGGAAGCAGAACTTAAACATTCTGAAAAAATTCTACATACAAATGATATCGCGGAATTGTGATGAATAGCCTCAGTTACATTAACTTTCATACAAACACCGGGAAGGATATTACAAGTGCTCAACGAAGACGGTAAACGTTTCCTGTCCGCATTTATGGTGCCCACCTGATCAAGGCAACAGGCGAAAAAAATAAAGGGCTTACCTCTTACAGAGAGTCATCATACAATACCACGCTGCAACGTAGCCTGTGTTTTATGCACCATTTCCGCAAGAGGTTTGTTATAAAGCATTTATCGCACAGCAGTCGTGTGATATGGCTATTATCACACGAGGGAAGCCGCGAGCCACTTGAAAGGCTAAGATATAATGCCTGGGGATCATGATTTTCTGATACCTTTCTCATGTCTCGCTACGCTTTTTCTGTGTGATAAATACATTCTATTACAGTTACAGTCACTTTCAATGCACTGCGCCATAATAATGTATGCTCAGAAAATGGTAGAGAAAAAAAGAGATTGGAATTGCTATGCTACAAAAGAAGGAAAACCTAGTCGCACTACAGCTAATCATCGCCCGATTAATTCAACAGGAAGCAGCATCCTGTAAGAAAATTTCACAAGCAATCAATTCTGTCGAATATTTGAACCAAGCACCAACGCAGTATCGTCATCGACATGGCAGTTTCAACTATATACCGCGACAATGGTTTTTTTGACTGTCGCATTTTAAGAGGGTTGTAAATAATGAGGATAATTCAGCTTGCAACTCTTGCACGATCATAATAACCTGTCAGCTCATGATGGAAAATAAGTATTAATCCCACATTCCTTTCCTAGGACTTGAATGTACTAGCATGGAGTTTTGGTTAGATAGAATAAAAGCGTGGAAACACAACATAAAATGTTGTGAGAATCGAATAGCAAAGCCTCCACTGACACTGAACTGCATGGAATGGGTAATTATACTTTTCCATGCAACATTTGCTGTGACATACATTTTTGTTGATGTTGCTTATATTTTCGCCAGTAATGTATATCTTGTTATCGACTTCTGTATCACTTGATAGCAGTGCAAGTATATCGTATGGCTTTCTTATGTAATCGAACTAGATGACAATGTGAAGATAGATGCTTTGCTTCGTATGATCCTCATTACATAAATCAGAAAAATACAAACTTGTGTACACATGCGCGTTGCAGTTGCGTCTCTATCTCCCCTTTTTGTAAAGATCCGCTTCTCCTTTCTGGTACGTGACCCTTTATTGAAAGTCAAAAGAGTTGTTGTATATAACAAGCTATAACCACTCTATTAAATAAAGCACTATAGCGATGCTTCCAGGATGCGTTATTCCTAACAGCGTACTATTTGTATACCGTTCGAACAATATGCACGTCTCTATATTTTTTGATGGCTTGGTTGTTCATTCGTTTCAAAACGGAAAGGAGACTGTACATGCCTTTCCAACTATACACGACCAGTATGTCATCCAAGTTTGCAACTGGCAAAAAACGCAATCATTGGCCAAAAGATGGAAGAAGCGCTCGGCTTAATCAAGTCAGCACTTATTGATTCATGTCCTGTTCGTCCATCAAAGAATCGTCGTCATCAGCTCTGGTTTGATACTGAATGCAAGGCGATGAAAGCAACTATAGTATCCTTATTACATCTAATTAGACGTCTTCCAGCTGATCCAGCTCTTCAGCTAAACTACTTTGCCCGAAGAAAAATATATCGATCATTGTTACTGTCAAAGAAATCTGCTTTTGAAGAAAATGAAATAAAACGTAAGATCGAAATCTCACGGGAAAACCTTGGCTTCTTTTCAAGCAACATAAATCGAAAGCTACCGTTCCTATCCAATTCGAAACTATCCACAGTCATTTCAAATCATTACTATATCCCTATGGCCAGGCCCCGATGATTGAAATCAATAACGTGGATTTAAATTGTACTTCGTGGTTTAATTCAACATTTACTGAAGAAGACGTTCAATTATCCATCTTAGCTACATGTGATCATAAAGCAGCAGGATTAGATCAAATCACCAATGAACATCTGCAACTTTCTCTGCATCTATTGCTGCCCCTTTGGACTGTATTCTTTAATTTATGTCTGCAGCAAGGCCGTATTCCAGCTCGATGGAGTGAAAGCATTGTGAAACTTCTATTTAAAGGCAAAGGCTCAAAGCACGATCCTAACAATTATCGAGGCATCTCTTTACTTTGCTGTCCGAAGAAAGTGTTGAGCTCCCTCATCAATTGTCGCTTAAAGCAGAATATCAGAATATATTCCATCTTATTCCATCTGAGCAATTTGGATTCCAAGAAAAGAAAAACACTTTTCAGCCTTTAACGATGCTAATAAATTGCATTTCAACACAATTATCAAATGGCAATGGAAACCGTTATTTAGTTATTGCTGCTTTGTCGATTTCAAAAACAATTTTGACAATGTTCATCGAGCTCGCTTAGTTTCAAAACTCAAGGATTTGTTTGGCATGGATGCTTTGCTACTTCGATTAATAGCTTCTTTATTGAAAGGCAACAAGATATTGGTTGACGATGGAATTAAGTTTTGTGATCCAATTATGCAGCATTATGGTGTTGTTCAAGGAGACTGTTTGTCACCATCGTTATTTATATTATATATCTCCGACTTAGCTGACGATCTACTATCATGCTCACATTTAAAAATTGTATTCTTTGCCGACGATCTCGCCATGTATTCAAGTTCTTTGGATGGTCTACAGGAAGGCCTTGTTGTATTACACAAATGGTGCCTTGTAAATTTTCTGGATGTAAATCTGAATAAAACCAAAGCTATTAAATTCAGGAAAGGAGGAGCTCTTAGAAGAAACGATCAGTTCTTATTTAATGGCAAAGAAGTTGAGTTTGTAAAATCTTATGAGTACCTTGGAGTGACTTTGCAACAGTCCCTCACATTTACTTCTCATCTATCAAAGATTTTACAAAACTCTGTGTTCACGATTGGCGCCCTCTCCAACTTGCCCAAAGTATCCCTTTACGTTGCACTACAGATCTTTGACATGAAAATTTCCCCTATTGCTTCATATGCCTTGCAAGTCATTGCATCTTACCTGAAATTGAACCAGTTTATCTATTTGAACAGAATTAAAGCTGCTTTCCTGAAGCGCACACTTGGTGCACACACGTCATCATCCAATACACTTATCTATATTTTGGCAAATACTCCTAACTTTGTTAGTGAATTACAAAACAAGTTTCCATTTAACCCCGTCGAAATTGAAAANGTCAGACATGAAGAAACTACCAGCATTCACATTAAACGAGATATGTCATTTGTAAAGCGTTGAAATAGTGAACTTGTATTCTGGTGTTTATATGTCTTAAATATACTAATATCTATCATGCACGTTGCAGTTGCGTATGCCTCCCCTTTTGTAAATATTCGCTTTTCCTTTCTGTTACTTGACCCTTTATTGAAAGTCAAAAGAGTTGTTGTAAATAGCACGCTGTGCTCACTGTATTAAATAAAGCACAATAGCGATGCTTCCAGAATGCGTTATTTCTAACAGCTTTTTACACCGTTCGTGCAATAGGCACGTTTCTACATCTTTTGATGACTTGATTGTTAATTCGTTTCAAAACGGGAAGAAGAATGTACATGCCTTCCAGCGATACACGTTCAGCATGTCAGCAACCCCGCAAATTCGTGATCGCTCAAGAATTGCAATACGAACAATGATTGCTAGTTTCAGCTGAATCCCGTTTCCCATAAAGTAGCCACTTCCAAAACCATATCAAAGCAATAACATATACGGCAGAACACAGTCTTTCTCTCTGTCCCGATTTTCAACCAATCAATCAATCAATCAATCAATCAATTAATCAATGTTATTTGTTTCAACTCGTATTCTGCTGTACAAGTCCAGGACGATATACAGTTACCATTATAGACATGTTTTGCAGAATGCCGAGCATTAATATACAATGAAATGAACTTGCTTATCCTTTCTGGAAGTGATTCAATGCATCTATGATGGTCCCTTGACCTAAGATTAGGCATTGTTATAGCCACATTTGCGGAATAGTTGGATGTGCGCTCTTTGAGGATAAAATAGAATCTTCTAGGTAAGTCCTACTAGATAAAAGCTTAACCTTAATAAGATACATCATTCAAATAAATATTACAGTGAAAACAGGACTAATCTTACGAGTATTAAATTTAATTGCTACGGCAATATTTACATCATAATCTAATATTTAGCAAGCAACACCCGCTGGGTCGGGACCCTAACATGTTGGCAGCGTTCTTTCTTTGCAGCGTTCCCTATCTGTTTCCACTCTTGTTAGGTTGACAAAAGGCAAGCAGTATGAAAACACAGTGAACATATAGCCTGTTGTAGTTTTATTCCATAGCCTACAGTGACGCATTATAGCAGCGTTTTCACAATTCAAAACAATGATTAAAAGACAGCATTTCCTCCCTTGCAGACACAGCACCTTGTGAATAAGTAGACTGGAATGCGATACGTGCAGCTGGGAAGAAGATGTCGCTATTGACACGTTTTGATCTGTTACAATTGCCATCGCTCAAACTGTACATCTTCCCACAGTAAGGTTATTTGAGAACTGCCAAAGCTGAACCTCTCCAAACACCTGCATACCAGTTTAACATGATGATGATGATGATGATGTAATTTATTTTCATTCTCGTATTCTACTACATACAATATCCGGGATAATAAGTATGCAGTTACCTAAAAGATATGTTTTACAGAATCCCGAGATAAATCCATTAAAGTAAGATAAAAACGTGAACTACGAATGAATTTGTGATTAGAATAAAACATACTGAAGTTAAAACATAATATCGGCGAAGGGCATGCTAGGGTACAAAAATATCCAGTGATTTGAAATTTCGTAAGATCCATTTTTCTGATTCTTGACATGAATTCAGAGCGTTGGCATTCCGACGAAGCCTCTGGGTAGGTGTTTGCCACTTTGTTGTAAACGGCAGCAGCGATGATGTACGAAGTCACATGAAAGACTAGAACTATTGCAAATACATCCAACACATATTATGCAATGAAGACATAGCCTGTAGCTCATGCTTTCAACATTTTATACTTTACTGATTGATTCGTACCAATTGGTGTCGAAACGTTTAGCTCATGGATAAACTAGGCAACCAGTTTTCTAAATATCTCCCGGGAAAAATTGCATGAAATAAAAGGAGAAGGGAAATAGTTCCAATGGTTTTGACAGATAATTTCTCTTGCCATAATTAGAGGAAATTACGCAAGTGTCCAGGAAACATTCCAAGCTTAGCAATTTGTAGATAATTGTAGATAGGTTTTAATTGTAAATTTTTACATCCAAGTAGTTAAATGTCGCAGATTTGTCCTATTTGCTGGTTATGTTGTATTACGATGATTTACGCATTCAAGATTTCTAGATCATTTCCTATTAAAATCCATTTTTGTTCATGTTTTATTGATATAATATTTATATCGAAAACAACAGAGCATTACAGTATAACGACATTTCCAGTATTACGAATCTTGGTTCTCCTGTGGCGTCGATAATTTTTTCCCAGCACTGTGGATGAATTCCTTTGCTTCATCGCCAAAAGGACCCATCGTTTCAACTCATTTTATACACTTAATTAACAAGAGAAGACCACCGAAGTGATGACCTACTGTATACTATAATTATCTATTACATCACCATTCCATTGTACTAATGATGCACAATTGCTGCTACGCTGTGCAGAAACGTTCTATCACGAAATGATTATTAATATTATTATACGTCCCTAGATGCTATAGTATCACCAATCCTCTTCTATAGGCTCACATTGTTATACAATATTGTCTAGCTGTCTCAATGGGAGGAATCTGCTCAGAAAGTATAATTATTCCGTTCTGTTGATTTCTAGCTGACTGGAGCTAATACATCTACAGTAACTTAATCCGGTACATGACCAGCACAACCTCAGCTGTGTAAAGTACTAAAACTCCTACTGGCTGCATTTGTCCCCATAACAATAAAATTACATGATGCACAATAAAATCTTCATACAAACAATAGACGAGCTTTATGCCATATGGCAAACCTAATCTCACGAAACGAAAGAGATCAAAGATGCTTCTACAAGCAATCTGAATCGAAGCAGAAGACAATTTTGGTGAGCAAATTGCGATTCAAATGATTATCTATCAGCCCTAGCGGAGTCACTTCTTACCGATAGATATACAGGCATGCACTGAAAAAAATATTATTTTCATTTCAAGAGCAAAATTTCTCATCTCAAGAAAAATAATTATTAAATTTGGTAGATAGATATTTGTCCACGTTGTAAGCCAAAAATTACTAAGCCAGATATAAATATTGCTATAGTTCTTCCACAGACCAAGTTTTCTTTTAAGCAAGTTGATGCTTGAAACAAGAAAAGCTATTCTTGGCTGGAAAATATTTTTTCAGTGTATATATGGTGTAACCCAAACCGTAGTTAGTCAACACGATGTCTTAATTTCATTACTACATGTTCTATGAACTAAACTAATGATGAAAGATGTGATGATGACGGATATCACACATTGGAAGATATTGTTATGGAGAGAGATCAAATTAGTTCCCGCTAGTAATCCTGGTTTCCTCCATGGTCAGAGATTCGCTAGTAGTCAATACTCATAGAAGAGATAAATACATGTGTGGTTCTTGCTCAGTCAATCAAGCCACTGACAATATTGTTATGCAAAAGAGGCATTTATAGTGAGGCGGTGGAGTCTGTGAACGAGGTTGTGCTACACGGCCACAACATAACTCAATAAGCCAACAGGCAACAGCCTTCAGGAAATTCGTTCAGCGAATTACAGTAGTCGTTATGTAAAACGGCATACAGTTCTAACCAATACATGTGTTAGCAATGCCCGTAGACAAACCCAGGGTGCTTGGTAGACAAGCAGATAATCGTAACCGCTGGATACAATGACAATCGAATATTGATTTACGAATGCTGAATAATGGAGATGTTGTTTGGACAGAACATAACATTATTTTATCATAGTTTTGGCCACATTTTCCTGTCGCAATTGCAGTATGTTTTGTTATGGCGGATGCAACAGGGCATCTTGACACCTTAGCTGTTTCTTGTATATGCAGTAGCTGCAGCCATATTGGTTTACGACAGAAGTCATTCGTATCCTACCTTCCGCATAATACAGTATATTCATTTGTTAATTTTACTGATTTTTAATTGGAGCTGACATTCAACTGTGAAATATGCAGACTGTGAATGTTCTCGCTTTTATTATCAATCTGAATCTGGAATTGGCCATTGACGCAAGAACGCGTGTGACCGTCAGAACCTCAGTAGACGTCCCGTCCGCTTTTCATTGTGCATTAAAACTAAAGTATCACCCGTCACACACTGATTAAAAGAAAATATGCGGTGATAAAACAATTAGATGAGTGCGTAAAACCATTCCTTTAATTGTAGACTTTCGATTGAGCTATGTTTCACGCTTTGCTAGTGTTCTCAAACTTATCTTTTGTACCGTGAAAACAATACAGTTAAATAACCTCAATGAATGGAAAAGATCTGCTTTATTAAAGGGACACATGGTTCGACATTGATCGTATTCAGCCCCCCTTCGCTGCTGCAAAATACAATTGCTAAACGGTAACACGTTTCCATGGTGATTTTAAATAACATCGCGGAACATCTGAAACTCTTCAAAACATTCTTATAGTACAGTAGTGGGTAATGTTTCACTGTAATTGTTTTATCTGTAATTCAGCGACGACGGATAATTCAACATCAAAAGTACTAGTCCTATCAACTTATCGTAATTTTAAAGTCTTATTATCGAATATAATGTATGATAAAGAATAATAGATCAGGAGGATAATATCCCAACCGGGAGGCACTTATGATTTTGTAGATCTCTGAAAATGAATAATAACAGCGAGTAGAAATATTTCACGGATACCCCTTATAGTAATTATAAAGGAGCTCGCATCATTATTGTTGCATTTTTTGCTTCGCAAGAATCTGCCTGCTAATTACATCTACAATTCCAATTTTGAAAAAATGATGTGTACTTGAAATGAAAAAGTCGTGATTTAATACGAGTATATTGTTCATTTGTGTATTCTTTTATTGCATGGGGTCACCGATTCAAGCTATTTAAACATCTTATCCAAATGGTAGTATAACTTTCTCTAAACATGATCGTATTTGCAAATGGAATGTTCATCGGCAGTGTTCTCAGCCAGCATAGCGTGAAACCTTTATCGCAAGTGAACTGTGCTAAGAGCCGTCAGTGTGCCCACATCGCTCTGGGAAGAAGGGAGGCAAAATGCGACGCTCCGGCGTGGTTTTGCTCTTGGTAGCGTTATGGGTAACTGATAGCGAAGGCCGAAGTATCAACGTAACGTCAGGTGGGAAACCATTTCTATCGATATAATTTACTGATTATTTTCATTCATTTTTTGTTCTATTTTGATTTTATTATTACACAACAGAAATAAAGGACAGTGAACCACCAGAATCGGTGTTAAGTATATCAAAGAGTTGCAGTTAGCGATAATTGCACTTTTGCTAGACGTGTCGTTTAAATACTAGCGACTTAGGAACATCTATTTAGCAAAATCTATCTCAGTCATAACAAAATATATTACGCAGGTAAGCCTACCAATAGAACAATTTGTTTTGCATTTATCTGAGCGGGATGATACTCTTGCTCGTGTTACGAGTTGCCATTACTTTCTGATCATGACAGGTGACCACAGTGGTAGACACAATGTGAAGCATTTGGAGTAGATTACGTGACTCGTTAAATGTTTACTGGGCATATACGACATTTTAGAAGAATTCAGATCGTCAGACGAGTGAATTATATTTTGACAAAATTTTCTCAGCAGAAAGTCTTCATCACTCAAAATAATCTTGTAGGTAACTTACTTGACTAATATTTCACAAACATTATCTGTGCTATTCACTATGCTCGTTCATTCATTTACAGCGATGCTAAATGACACATACGGCATCAATACAATGGTGGTTTTTGATCGCATTCTGAGAGCCAATCAAGGTTTGTAATTACTGTTACAAACTGTAGAAAAACGTTGTTGTTCAACTGTATTCTGTACATGTGCTTAAGGTGTAATTTTCGTTCAATAAGATGTTATGTGTATGCATCTTGCTATAAAACAGAATGATCATTCGACTATATATCGTTGCACCGACGATCGTATCAAGGGATCATTTCCTCAAGGAAATAAATAAAACATCGACTGGAAGATTACACGTAGGATTGACCTTAAATGTCACACTTTCTGTCGCTGGATTGACATGATGGGTGTTCGGTGATGTTACATTCAATATCAACACATCATCAAATGACCATGTAAAACTTCACAGGTCGTGCTCGTATTATTCGGTTGTGCCCTCGTCGAGTTTTTAATTATTTGATCCAGCATTGTGAGCAGTTTCCATGGGTAGATTACTCTGACATCTTTGGTGCGTCATGGCTGCTTTAGTTCACCTCTGCGTGAGTTCCTATTCGGGACATAATAGTTCGAGTTATGTTATTTTCACAATCAAATATTCTTGAAAACCTAATCGAACATTACTGATCAATCACACTGACACTGTTGAGCTCTACGTAATAGCACGAAAGGGATCGTTATAAAATCGTCGATTATCAATAAGGCTTCTGAAGTTTACCTTGACAAATTTTACTTTCCCTTGTGTTCGTTTATACAAATATTCACCATATAGAACCGCGGGAAAGTAATAATTGAATTGCAAAAAAAAAACGTTGCCAAGTTAGGCAAATAACCAAGACGAAAACAATTTATAAAACGTTTTGCATGAATCGAATGCGTTCTCGCAATATGATTGGTCGAGGGCAGTGTTTGGAACTGGCGTTGGTGGATCGAACAATAGCCTGTCGATGTTTCGGGGGGTATAACTGCAACTCAAATACAATTTACTACCATATTTCCTAGGTTGATCGTGTGGTAACCCTTTAATCACACTACAAGGAAAATGATCCAGAGCAACTCCAGTGTCATTGTTTTGCTGGAAAACCAAAATACCATCAGATGTATAGTTGGCAAAATTCTTTGTTTAATGTCCAGCCGTCTTTATTTTCAATTTAAAACAATAAGCGAAAGCAGTTTCGAAAGCTAGTACTGTATAGCTGCATTTAACGATTCAATGATTACTTTTGGAAAGCTAGGAAAGAAGTTAATCGCACGTTCCGGCGAAAGTAAAGTGCGTGCTTTCCTAAAGCAACGAATTGGCATCGCCATACAACGAGGAATTGTCGCGCCTGTCTTGGGGACTTTCCAGAGCTCGAGAGAATTTTATATTTAGATTTTTTAAGTAGTTATAATTTTACCATGTTAATTAGTTTTAATTTCAAGGTGTATGTAGATATTTTTTTCAAACTGTACTATTTAATAGGATTAATATATAAGTTTGCGTAGTATAAAATGCCAAGAAATATATTTGGAGTAAATTAGAGACGCTCCATGATAGGCTTAGCAGGCTAAACCCTTATAATTATCTTTATTAGTTTTTCGCTTCAATAAGTATATAGGTTCTTTTCAAATCGTAATATTCATTCTAATTGCTGTAAGGTTGAAACAAATATATTGATCTACCTCACGCGTTCATCATTGAATTTGTAATTTTTAGTACTCGAGTCGAGTACATACTATGATGATATATAATTATTGGGAATATTTATCATCTTTTTCAGGTCTCATGGATAACCTAGAACCTGGGATTGATGGTCACATTTCTTATGGTATGAAATAAGTACATTTAACTCTTTGTGACAATAGACTTATTTCACAAGCTACCATTTTGGAAAAAGCAAAGGTTGATGTCGCTGATGTCGGAATACGGAGAAAGCTGGATTTGATACTGAAGCAGATTTCTCCAAGCAATGATACTTTCCTTAAAACTATAATTCCCTTCATTATTATGGGTCAAAAACAGTGGCGTAACCAGCTATCAAATCTTGGTCCTGCTCAACAATTTCCAGCAAGGGAACTATAGGCTAGGCTAAGATGTCATCTCCGTTTGCCTCTGCTGTGAGCGTGCTGTGAGCGTACCTGATTTAAAGTCATTGAAGGCAAGATAAATTTAGCTTAAGGATTTTGAAGATATCATTATCTCATTTACTGAAAATACCAGTTTCGACTGAATTTCATTTGGTCCCGCTTAGCAGGACAAGAAGGACCGCTATCTACGACACTGGTCAGAAACCCAGTCTCTTTGCTGCTTCAGGCAATCAACATGCCACAACATGCACTGGTCTGTCCCATAATTGTAGCTTGTGAAATAAGTCTATTATTTACTTGCATATTCAGAAATGCAGTGTGGCAAATTGCTAGGAAGCATACGTAGAGCATTTACTATAGTACATACTGATAGAAATTTAGATTGTGAATCACAGAAAAACTTGAGAGTGTTGTGGGAGTCGTACCCACGGCATTTGCATTGCAGGACCAGTGCAGTACCGTTGAACTAGACCCACCCTGGTTACTCTGTACGAGAAATCTATCTTAGTATCTGCGAGTGAGTCTCGTTACGAGACCGTGCTCCAGCCTTTGTAACACGAACCGCGTTTCAGTTTACTAGTCACCATGAGTTACTTAATAGAGTGCCTGATTGTTAACTATGCATTTTTCTTACAATGATTGGATATTGCTGAATTACGACTTAGTGTTTTAGAACGCTAACATCGACGAAAGTGAACTCGGCAACCCAATACTTGGCAACGTATATCGTTCACTGTGTTGCATTTTCTACCCAAGAAAGAAAACCAATCATTTTTGGATGACTTTGACAGAGTGTCAACTTCAGGACGAGAACCTATACAATAAACTGTCTGCCCGTGTGCATTGTCGTTGCACATACCCTTATGTGAATGATTACGAAATCTGTTTCGGTAAAGGCAGAAAGTAAAGAATTTCTCACGGCTAATTACAAACTTTATTCATTTAGGTGGCGTAACTAGAAGAATTATCGAAGGTGACATCCAACTTGATGAAGAACATCATGTCCAGAGACGTGCTATTCAAAGAAGTCGCTTTCGTGTTTGGCAAACCAGGATCATCCCTTACATATTTGACGATTCATTGGATGCTGGTAATGAAACCTAATTAATTTCACATAACTTTTTATTGTTAATAATATATTAATTTAGCTTTCGTAAATATCCTCTACTCTTGATTTCTGCATCATTTCGGAAGCAGAGGAACTATCCTGCCCTAATTATCGGCCAAAATCTTTTTCCGCGAACTTTTTTCAAAATTAAAGGAACAGAGTCTGCCAACTGTAAAGGCCCAGCTATTGCAGAACATTAGCCTTGCCATTCAACGCGGCAATGCAACATCGGTGATGGGCACATTTGAAAAAACCGATAGCCTCATGGTTGACTGAATAATTAGTTAGGTTTTTAGGTATTTCACGTAGCATATTCTTAGTACCATTTAGTTATCTTTTACATACTGTCTTTTCATTATTCTTTTAAATTCGTGCTGTAAGATTGAAACAAATATATTTCATTGAAAAAAAAAAGAAACAAAAAGAAGCATTCCGCAAATAAAGAGAAATCAATTACATGAAGATATACCTCCATGAAATAATTTTCAATGAGATTAATGAAGACATTAACATTTGTAGCATCTAATGAAAGCGATGCAATCCATTCAATAACAAACTTGGGCCCTCTGTGAAGTTTCCACATGCTTCTTTCGTGAACTTTGGGAAGTAATTATACTCAAACAAACCAAAAATATATCAATAATACATCTTATATGTGGAGAATAATACCGTGAAACAGGGAACCCGCCAATACCCACACTGTTTTAGTGAAATAATATTCTAACTAACATGTTTATCAAGTAGTATTAACTCCATTTGGGAAGACACCTATAATTCGCCTTTCAACCCGTGTCGTACAATGTGGACAACTCTTATCCTATAATCAGGAAACTTCAAATAGGCATCATGCCTCTGCCGTGTGTCCAGAATATCAAGTAAACAAACAAGCCGTGCCTGAAAACTCCATGCATGATCAAATGATATCAGTAAAGGATAACTCCTATTACACCTTGGTTCAGGGTAAAACCATCTGGCAAGTGTCATAATTTTTAAAAATTGTCCTTCAGCATTTGTCCACTAATTTAATACACCTTTGTGATTTATTTTTAAAGATGCAATAGCAGTCATTCAACAATCAATGGATTACTTCACCAATCACAATCATTTGTGCATAACGTTTGTCCAACGTTCCAATGAAGAAGACTACGTTAGATTTTACAGCGGAGATGGGTAAGTAAGCTAGAAGAGACAGCAAATCCAATCCTAGTTATACTGCTGGGGCTTCTTTAATGCAATATGTTAAGCTAAAGGCACTGCTGGCTCTACCGGGCTTTAAATCGAAGATGAGCCCTGCACGGATAGCAAAGCCACAGTACTTGGGGCAACGCTGGTGACCGAGCCACCTATCGATTCTACCTTTTCCCCTTACGCATAACATGCAATCCCAAGAAGTCAAAACAATCCTTACGTTTTTGGCCTTTCACTTATATAATTTCATTACCGCATTGTACAGTGCAACCTTTTCACATCGTTTGCTTACTTTAGATGAAAACTAATCCGGCATAATAGTTTCACAATCGTGTGAATGTATAATGCATAATTTTACAAGTCCACGACGTACGTTGCGCAGATAACTTTATAGCACATTGAGTCTTTTTTTTTTACAAAAGACTACTAAAGTACTTCTATAATAGGTTGTTTAGCGTCTGCTGTATGACGGAACCAGATTAAAATCCTTCAATTGTAATTCGACAGAATCAATCACGTGTCCATAACTGATGATGATAATACATCAAGAAACAAAAATTGACAAACAAACGAAAATATTGACATCAAGAAACAAACAAAAATATTGTACACTATAACATAACTGTATAACCTAACCATTGTAAAACAAATTATTGTAAAGATTTGTTTATATGTCTGAAATATACTACAATCAATCAAATCAATCAATCAATCAATACATAATTTGCAAAATCTTGCCGAAATTGGAAATATCTACGGCTGCTTTGAAATCAGCACGTGGGGTAATGAGCCCATCGCTAAAAGCAGTGTTCAAGCCAAAGTCAATACATATAAAACAAGGCAACAAGACATGAAATCGCAAAAGATGAACTGATCGTCAACAACGAAACTTGTCATACATTGGACCGATTTTACTTAAGAGATATTGCGAAATCAACGATTTATCAACGAAAAAGTTCAAGAAGACCTTGCATGATCGAGTTCTCCATAAACAAGATTAAATAATACTTAACTAGTGTTCAATAAGCCTCAAGAATTATTGGAAAAATACTATTCTTGTATCAATAGTTGTTAGCTGTATTGGCATTTGTAATTTAGAACTGTTTATAGGTTTGAAATGTACATCTATCTATCTATATAATTACTATTGTTGGAGACAGAGAGTACACAAGTTCTCGCTACTCAAAGTTTCACGCTATTGCGATCATCAGGCGAATCAAGTAAATAGCTCTGCCTCGCTGCATTGAGCACTTTATACGAATGTGTGGAACAAATCATTATTGATTAACTCATTTACTTATATCTATATAATTATATACAAACAAAACCCATTCTAACGATGCTAATTTTACTGCGTATGTTATTTTCTGTAGTTGCTCATCGAGCATCGGAAGAGTAGGTGGAATACAAACCATCTCCATTGGAGTTGACTGTGAAGATTTTGGCATTGTTTCTCACGAGATAATGCATTTGTTGGGATTTCGCCACGAACAGTCAAGAGCAGATCGTGATGATTATGTTACGATTCTACCTGAAAACATCCTACCAGGTTAGTACATCACAGTTAACAAGAATTTGTAAGGTGATCCAGGAATTCTCTTCCGGAAATTTAATCGAAAACGGCATATGCCGCTCCATTAGGACATAAACGCTATTGCTCCGGAGATTTTCTTTCTAAAGCAAAGTGTTATGTTCGAGAGGATGGCGACATCGAGGAGACACAGGATTGCGTGTGCGAGCGGCAACAAGCCCAAGCTCAAGTGAATATATCTAGACAGATCACGTGGATACAAGACGAGTGACAATTGCGCATGTGCAGACAGGAGTGACGTTTACACTAATTAGAATAATTACGAATAATATATATCACAAAGTACTTAGAAAAGTGCAATTGCTTTTAAATGTTGACAATTTCGAAGTTTTATTTTCTTACTGTGCTCTGTCTGTTACGCATACCAGAAAAATGTGTGAAAACGTTGTTTCGTTTCTATGATAAAAACTACCAACTGGATTGGCAGATATTACTGTACATACTATTCCCACCTATGTAAAATTTATAGATTTAATGCGTTGACTGCTTTTAGTCAATCTTTCACTATAAATAACGAAGGAAAAACTTCATAAAATGCTCTCTTGTAGTTTCGTTTAGAAATGTTCCTCTCAAAATTAGATTGACGTTTTTTTAGCCTTTTCTCGTGAGAAGCACCTTGGGGGACTTAATGACAGCAATCACTCCTTTCGAGAAAGTGCTGATACAAGGCACATTTCTTTGAATCATATGTGAACAATATTCACTGAAACCGTCAGCTGTACAGTTGGAGCTGGGAAAGACTGAATTTTCATTCATCAGACAGGATTCAGGAATTTTCGAGACCATTTTCTACGATCAAGAAAATGAAAGCAGCAAATATACATATAAATATAACATATGTATACAAACATGTATTAAAATAAGAAAATCGCGAATACAATATTAATATACAAAAAAAAAAGAAAAAGAAATGAAACCTGACCAATTACACTTCCTCTCCTCCCTACGAAATACAAATCTGTTGGAATGACATTTATAGTAGGCCTAATGTGGTACAAATAGGACACAGCTGCACCGCAAACAAGGTTTGGATATTCGTAACATTCATTTGTATCAAGATTTTGATAAAGATTAACAAGCACTGATTGCATTAGAAATCACTATGCACTACTCATGAAATTTTCATATTGAAGTAGAGCAGTCATCAAATGGCAACAGTAAGCCCAAGCCACACCATCTCTAACATATACTGTGTTTCCATGAAGCGCAACAGCCGTGTCGCTACGCTCGTCGCCTCATGGAAACAGACGTTAATTGGCTTTTAATGGCTTCCGGCTGAAGGGCTAGGCTGTAGCGACACTATAAAGCGACACGGCTGTTGCGCATCATGGAAACAGCAAACCTAGTGCTTTTTCAGTGGCGACCTCGCTCTCAAGAAGCTGAGCCTCATGCACAAACAGATTCGCACGAATTTGACGATGAAAACTCAGTAACATTTGGCAGCATTCAATGTAAAAGACAGAAATCAAGCAAAAACATCACGTAGGACCGCTTTTTGAACACATCAACAGCTGAGGATAAAAGTGAGGTTGATGGGTCGCTGTAACGAGGCGAGTAACCAGATCTCAAAACTGTCTAGCGCCTCATGGAAACAACAACGCTTGTCGCCATAGCCGTGTCGACACGGCTATAGCGACACGGCTGTTGCGCTTCATGGAAATGCAGTAATAGGCGCGAGTTGCGAGTTGGGATGGGCGCAAGTATTCGCTTTGCCTGACACACTTCGCTATCACCGTTGACAAGCGATCGCGCTTGTGTTTCACCAGGGACGTTGTTCATGCTTGAGGGGAACCAATCAGAGTCGCGATTTCTTTCCTTCTTCCAGTCCTGCACATAATCGGCAGCACATTCACTTTCCAAAAAGGATTCGGCTTTCAAGAAAGTTCTGATTGAAACAAGAAGAACGACCAACAGTGATAAAAGATGAAACTGAGAATGAAAAAAAATAACCCTCCAGGCTTGTTGTTCGCGCCAACTTTGCCGCCCATTTGTTCTGCGCATTTGATTGTCTACCTAAGCAATCATCAACTGCAAAGCGAGCGAATTTCAAAATGTTGGCTCGCCGCAAGGAATTCAGGTCTATTGTTCTGTCCATCGCAGCTCACAACTCGCCTACGTTTTAGCGATGGTGTGACCGGGGCTCAACAGTCGGAATCGGCTAATTTGTTAACAATTTCATGTGAATTGAATTGTAGGGGAGGAACACAATTTTGCCAAGTATGACTACGAACTGGTGGAGACCTATGCCGAGTACGATTACAACTCGCTCATGCACTATGGACCTGCAGCTTTCTCGGCCAATGGTCAAGATACTATACAGACTATACCACCAGGCATTTCAATTGGTCAGAGGGATGGACCAACCGATACTGACATAAGAGGCATAGCATATCTTTATGCTTGTGATGGTAAGAAACTGCTCGATTTGAATATTTTCCATCTTATTATGCTACAAAACGTTTCAGAATGAAGTTTGAAGAAACTTTCCGATACGTTGCATTGGGACAGTATTATTTAGAACCAGCATGCCGCTTTGCCGCCATGGCCAATGGTATGACTCAATCAGGGGAAAATCGAATAGAAGCCGGAACTTTCAATTTTACAATCAAACTTTTCGTTAAGCGACAATATTGACTTAGATCAATATTTTACCAGTTGGAGATACCCAATTTTCTTGAGGCGCTTGCCAACTGAAGTTTTGTCACCCGCAGCTTACCGCCATAGATTGTTGCTTTCGTTTGAAAACGCCATCTTGCTACCGCAAAAACCACTAGACCGAGGCCCTTCAACGATGGCAATCATTGTTCGTAATAATTATTTTTGCGCAATATGGAAGCAAACTGAGCAAGGGGTTGAATGAATGATCGATAGGAGTATATTTCAGACATATAAACGATACAAATAAAAATAATAGTTGGAAAGTACATGTTTTGTTACAATTTAGAAATATGACATGAACGCTCGCTTCTTGATGGCTATGAATTACATTAATTAGTTTTACTTATTTTACAAGTTCACGGACAGTGTTCTTTAAAAGTGATTTAATTTAGTTCTAAATTGTTTCTATCTTTGTTCAATAGACGTGGAGCATTGAAAGCAAAACTGCGTTTCTGTCAATCCGTTTTCGTTTTTGGCAATTTGTATTGTGATGTTTGTTGTTTTCTGGTTGCGTAGTGATGCTGCCTTAGATGGAATAAAGACTGTAAATCTTCTCCGAGATGACCTTTGCTAGCTTGATGAGCAAGACTGGAGAGTTGAACTTCCAATATTTTTTCAATATTTAACCAGTTTAGTGTTACTTGCTAAAGTGTTTTCCATTCTATCATGTTTTCTTTTCCCTACGATCAATTTTACTCCTCTGTTGACTATCCCTCGTTGAATTCGTTGACGTAGAGAAATTGTACATGAACTCGAAGCGGGTAAGGCCTGCGTTATACACCGAGCTTGTCATGTGCCGTGCCGAGATTTCCGATCAAGCGCGCTGCTGGCGAGGTGTATAATCCCGTTGAGCACGGCGATTTTGTTTCAGCTCGGTTCGACCGAGCAGCACGGTCGACGCAGCCGCGCTACACGGCCTTGGCGCGGTGTTGAATCATACACCGTGCTAGGCGCGAGCCGCGGTGATCGCATAATTAGTCT
>OFHS01002436.1:0-12476 GCA_900245855.1 Calvadosia cruxmelitensis | reverse complement strand
CCGAAATCAAAGACATCAACCTTCCCCATAATGCACTTGCTTTCTCCAAAATGGTAGCTTGTGAAAATGGTCTATTGTGAGATGCTGTTCAATATTATTATTGGATTTGCTCATTTGGTAACCAATATGGGCACGTTTTGTATCGGCAACCTGATATGCTAACTATGTTGCGGCTGATATAAGAACATTTAAATCTATAAAATTAAGTAAAAATTGACATCAGACCGTATCTGCAACAACTTCCCAGATGTCCTATCAGATCGGGAAAAGTCAATCAGAGCCTACTGAGATTCATGTTAGCTCAAAGAGAAACTTCCCTAATGAAAATGGACGTTAATCTATTCATGTAACTTCCTTCAGTTGACAGAAAAATGTATTCAAAATTATGGAAAGTTTCGATTTTGGGGCAGACGTGTGGTTTTGCTATCCAATTTTGAAATGAAACTAACCATTATTTTGTTTGGTAATCGAACCCTTCAGTTCCATAGAGCTAGACTCCTTATGCTCTTTTGATGCCGTTTCAAATCTTTAATAAAATGGAAGACCAAAGTTACTATCAGACAGGTTGATATCGTCATGGACTCATGGTCGATATAAAATGTTCTACGAAGATCCACTGAGAGCCGAGAGATGCAGAACCTTGTTGCTGATAGTGACTTAGTTTTCCACTTAGTACGTATCGGCAAAGCCTTGTTAATGGCCGTGGCTTTTATGACGACTGTTGTATGTTTGTTCTTTTGTTCATTCACAGCTTTGCTCTTGGCACTGGTTTCTATGGCAATGATAAGACAAAGCGCGGCGTGGATAATTTTGCAACGGCTGCAAATGATATTTATAACACATGGGACTTCTATAAATTGGAGGTATGAGAATTGAGCTATAATCAAATAAAATTTAAATTCAAAACAATGATCTTAACCCTTGTCCTGCTATTGACGTGTATACACGTTTTCGAAACATTTCAAAAGTAGCAACATATAACCAATCACATAGTTAGTCCCTAGCGATCAACCAATCAGCAATCGATACAGCGACTTCAAGTCTTCATTTAACTATTTTTATGAGCAGGAAAAGGGTTAATTTTGTGGAATTACACTTTGAGAATGTGAATTAAAATTAGTTTCCATTGGATTTGACACAGGGATAAGTACTTTGTTGTGTTCGATTGTCATGCACTCATGCCACAATCTCACTGGAGATGTTGAAAGTACAGTCAAACCTGTATTAGCGCTACCCCTATAGAGCAGCCACCTGTGTATAAAGGCCACTCTTCATAACCCCAAAATGACACTTTCTACAGAAATCAACCTGGACAGAAAAGCGACCTGTCTATAAAGGTCATTTTCATCGAGTACCAAGGGTGACCATTATAGACAGGTTTCACAACTTTCACTGTAGCTAACTTCAACATGAATTGTTTCAAGATGTGTCAAACCCATTTGATGTAAACAAACTTGAGATAAGACAGTAGACACCGTTAGAACTTTTAACTAATTTCTATTGTACATAAGTTAAAGCAGGATTATTTTCAACACAATTTTGTGCTAAGTGGATAAATAATAACGAATGTTTGTAAATCAAATTGAACGACTTTCTGTCCAGGTTGATTTCTATAGAAAGTGTCATTTTGAGGTTATGAAGAGTGACTTTTATACACAGGTGGCTGCTCTATAGAGGTTGCTGCTAATACAGGTGTAACTGTACTGTTAACCTCTTGTGGGATCTCAGCCTAACCGTTGGTGCTTATATGTTTCACAGGGTACAGTTTTGAGGCAGCTCTTGACCGTCGGAGCCAACGACACCTTGACTGAAATCAAAAGAGAAGTTAAGAAAGCATCCTCAAATCAATCTGTATTTGCCGTAGATGATCTTTTTCGGTTGCTGAACATAACCCTTGACAAATTGGATGTAGCCGAAGACCTTATCCAAGACAGCGATGTTAATTTTCAAAAGTACTCGTCTACGGTTTTGGATTATGAGAGCAAGAGGTATTAGTGCGTCCCGTCAATAAGCCTTAATAGCCTGGGTTAGATATAGGTTGATTTGTAGACTTAAGTGTGCATGGTTCTTTTTGTGAATATCTAGATGGTGGAGCACCATTGGAATCCTGTGCTGGCATTTGCTCTTGGTCTTGGTTGTATTTTATGCTGCGTGGGGAGAACGTCGTTGTCCGTTCGTATGGCAAGTATATTTCACACAGTTTTGTGGTGTTTTTGTCGAATTGTTTGGTTTACAATTTTGCAAGATGCGGACGAAGATGCTGAATGGTGTGCTCCAGTTCTATTTTTGAAATTTATAAACTGCAAACTCGAAATTATTTGTCAAATTGATTATTTGATGAGCTCGGGCCTGCTATCAGCACTGTTTCATACAAGAGAAAACTGTTCTTTATGCCCTTACCGATATTGTAATTACTCTTTTACTTCATCAATTATTGACATACTTTGGCAGAAAAGTGTTTGCTGTCACAGAACTCCTGCGGGAAGTATTTACAGTGCTTATATAGAAGTCAGCATTGTCCGACATCTATGAACCGCTGTAGTGCACTCATGCAGCAAGAATTAATTCATTGGTAATTGTGCATTGAAATCAGTACACCTGGCTAAAATAATGTTGTTTTGAACTCATCAACGTGAAAATGTAGGAATTGAGTGCATTTCTTCAAGTTACTGTTTTCAGAAACCTTTGTCTTGTGTGCTACCAGCAAATATGCGTTGTATTTTCAGCAATTGCATTGTGATGCCTTAAAAGACCATAATGTTCTGTAGAATGGTTGCATAGGATCAACATAAGGAGCTGCAAGTTCTATTCAAAGAAGACATTTGAAGAATTTCTTTTGCTAATTCCACAGACCGGTAGTTTTGACTTCTCTCACCACATCAGTAAGTTGAACAGAAGCCCATGTTGTCACCTGAAGCTCCAAAGTTGGGCTTATGAGCCTCACATTTGTATTTTGAGAAATTCTGCAAACATTTTACATGCACTGTTTTGATCGGGACCGAATTGTAGGTCAACATTCAGCAGCTGTAAACCTCGTTTCTCACGAAAATTGGCACTTTGACAGCCTATTGGCCAGTTCTACCGTAGTTTGGAATAATAATAAAGTGAACCCAAACATTTATAAACAATGTATACTTTTGAACAGCTCTCAATTGACAATGGATCTTGTAAAATAGCACACTCGAGTCCTTGTAGAGAAGTGGAAACTCCGGGGAAGCAGTGATATCCTGCGGCGTTTGTGAAATTCCTACCAGTAATATGGCGTTGAGAGAGACATGGAGATCTATTGTCCCAATCATTATACTTCAAAATACAGTGAAACCCCGTTAATATCACCTCGGTTAATATCATAACCTCCTTAATTAAATCAGCGCCGTTTTAAGCGTCAAGAGGGCCCAAAGCACTTTACCCAAGGGGGCCTAATTTTTAACGATTAAATAACGTGAAGCTTTCTATTGTTAGAATGTTCACCCAATGGCATTTCAAAGATTTTGATTTTTCTTGCAAACATCAAATTGGGAAAAATTAACTCAGTAGCATTCTGCAGTTGATTGCACATTGCACTACGTCTCAACATCCTGTAAAATTGAACTGACATTGAGAAGGGCCTATCCAGACTGAGAGCCTAAAGCACGTGCTTTGAGTGCCTACTGGCTAAAATGGCCCTGCAGCTTAATATCACTTCAGTTTGATAATCAAGGTCTATCAGAATCAACTGTTTTAACCCACTTAATATCTCACAACCTGTTTTTTTATCACAATTTTTGACTGGAAAACCAGAGTGATATTGATGAGTTTGCACTGTAGACGCATCTTATGACATAGTTCTATTTCTATATGACTGCAAGGTGATGGTGTGGAGATTGCGAAGAGAGAGGATTTGAATCAATCCTTCAGACTTGTTTTGTGATGCAATTGTAGTTGACATTCTGGTGATTTCTTCTTTGTTTAGTTTGACCGTCATGGCTGTACTCTGCCTCTTCTTCATGATGACAAGTATCAGCTTTGAGGTTCCTCTCAGTGTGGTGAGTTTACTTTTCAAATGTTTTCTGATTCGTATGAATGATCTATGAAAATGCATTGATGTGCAGCTCTTTTCAAATCGTGCTGCTTATAAACAGCTTGAATAAATTCAAAACTATTTGTGTGACCATGTTTTGCTATACTATGTTTTAGTACAATATCAAGACAATCAACAACTTGATGAATTGAAGTAATAATGATATCAAATGTGCCATGCATGCTTTCTTGTAGCAAGGACAGCTCTCTTAATAAATCCAGTCACTTAAAATGAAAATTGAGTAGTCCCGAGGTGATGTGATTGTTGCTGTTGTGCCATGCATTTTCATTGAGGATAGGTTGAGCTTCTATTCTCAACTAGCAATCAACTTGTAAGATTAACACTACTTCTTTTAAAATCAACTAGCTGGTCCGCGCTGCTAACGCAGCTGTGTCCAGCCTCGTTTCTTCGCATTTGGGTGGATACTAATTAGTCCAATGCAAATCACAGTTCTCTTTTCTAGCAATCATATCATTAGCTGGTCCGACTTGCTACGCAGTTTCAGCCAGCTTCGAATGCTGCACATTGTTTCTCATCTCCGCTACGGCTCCCAAGAGACTGAAATCGATCCTTTCAAACCATTCGAGCGCAACAGTTTGCAAAGGCAAGCACAAAATATTGAAGGTGCCCATTCCACAGCGATAATTTTGTCAAGACGACCTTTCGGAAAACGGCTTCGTTAGATTCTGTGCCAGTTTTCATAGTTCAACTTTGACCTGGTTTGAGCGTTCGAGTTGTGCAAAGTGTTCCGAGAACCGTGCACAACCAGAGCCGATTGTTTCCCAAATGTCGGAAAATCGGCACTTGCTAATGAGTGGCAGATGCCTGGTTTTGAACAGACAAATAAACAGACAGACAGACAGACAGACAGACCTTTGTGAATTATAGATATAGATAAGATATGATTAACCCTAAAGAATAAGTAATCACCAAGATGGCCAAGCAATGGTTATTGATTATTATTTACTTTCATATTTTGTGAATAAAGGATAACTTTGACATTGCATTGCATTTATCTGAATTATGCTATTCCTTATTTGTTTGTTTTGTTCCAAAATGTGATCTGGGAATACGGGGTCAAATTACATTTGTTGCTGCATGATACTCACGACGAATGCTGCCTTTACAATCTCTCGTAACAGGCAGCTGCTGACCTTTGTCTCAATCCTGATGATGCTGTTTATAATGCTGTCGATTCTGAAGCAGGAAGGGGTATGTCCAGCTGATATTATACGCGTTCATAGGGAGCTGTAAACACACCATTTTTATATTGTTCGAGATTTGAACTTCAAGCATGTTCTTGATGATCATGTGCGCAAATGAACGATGACAACTGTCAAGTCCTGACAATGATCAATTGACGATAGAATAGACTTTTTTTTATGGCATTGGCCGCATCGGGTTTTCTTCAGGTTGAAGGTAAACTGGGCAGTTGCAGTTGGATCCCGTTTCATTGTATTTCATATATCGGATAATCGCAGCTCATTTTAAAACACAATTGTATTTTCTAGGTCCATATCTTGCATTGAAAACCGTTTCCTCTTTACTAGATATTGATGTTAATGGCTCTTAATTTGTGAGAGAGAAAAAGACAAATAACATTAAAAATTATGAAACAACTTAAAATCCGTGTGGTAGTTTCACTGTAATGTAGCAGTCTGTCTAGCCAGTGCTGTCGTTAGAATGCTCCGACAGGCCATGAACTCCCAGATGACACGATTCCTTTTGTCTCATATTTTCATTACCCTCGTAATTTTTCAGTGCAAAATGACTCCTTTCTCTCATATAATATGTATTGTCGTGTTAATTTGGAAATGTAACACCGCATGGTATCAGTGCAGGCGAATCCTGCCTTCCATATGAGTATTCGTATCTTTGATTTGTTCAAATATATAGACAAATAGTCTCTCTTTCCTCTCTCTCTATGGTCACTTGAAACCAACAAATAAAATGGTGTTGCAACTTTCAATGTAACTGATTCAATTATAGAAATAAATGACCTTGTTTATCCTTTTTGTTTGTATTTTAGTGGTTTTGAAATATTATATTGAATGTCATAACAAGACTGGAAATCCACTCTTTGTGGTAAGCAATTAATAATGTTGTCTGTTTTCAATTTGTGCTCAGATAAGTAAATGTAAATGTAGAGAATGTAAATGCCATTTTGTTTAACGAGGGTAGCCCAATATGCCAGTGGCTTCTCTCCCTTGGGGCCTTCGACAATTAAAACCACAAAAGACATATTGAAGACATATTACTGGGCCGGGAGACGAACTCGGTTCGTCTGACTGGCAGCCACACATACTAACCACTAGACCACAGCAACACATAATTATCTGTATGGCTTGTTAGTTCATATTACAAGTTATTTTTGATTTAGTCTACAGCCATGGTAATTAAATGTTTGTTTGGCGTAATTTTGTTGAATATAGGAAGATGACGGTATTACGCTATTGACTTTGAGAATCGTCAGACTTGGTTGATTACACCTTGCTTAGCACTCCTCACTTTCTAAGGGTATATGGAGTAGGAGACGGTCTGTGTCATTGGTTCAATGTGGTAATTGATTTTTGTGAGTTATGGCATTGAACCGCACCTTTGAAGAGGACCGTATGTGTTTGTGAATGATATGACAAGTTGCTGGGGTTTGCTATATCTTTAAATCTTCATGGCCAGGCTAATTCACCTTTCTAACGGTGCCATTGACAGTCATGTTGTGCCATCCTGCAGAGCTTATGCCATTTCAGTTGCATGCTTGTAAGTTTTGTTCAGCTGCTCTTGCTTGCTTACAGCAATTTCAAAATGTGGAAACTGTCCTGGAAGACGGTGCGGACCTAGTGACCATCATTGAAAATAATCCATTTGTGCAAGCCATCAACAACTCCAAGGTATGTGTAATGAATAGAAAGTCATAGTCGTGGTCGATGCAGTCCAGAATCTCATTATTATCATTCTTACTAATTGCTAATTAGCCAAGAACAGTGTAGAAATGGACAAACATGGAATTAATACGGTTGGATGCAGTCAGACCAAAACTAGCCCCATTTGTTTGCAGATACCGTGAAACCTGTCTATAACGGTCACCTCTGGGATCTGAGGAAAATGACCTTTATAGACAGGTGGCCGTTCTGTTCAGGTTGGTTTCTATAGAAGAAGTATCATTTTGGGATTATGAAAAGTGATCTTTATACTCAGGTGGCTGCTCTATAGAGGTGGCCGCTATGACAGGTTTGACTTTACAAAAAATATAGAATATTTTCGAGTTAACTTCATTGGCCACTGTTAATTTGATATTTAAACAGCTGATTGCATGATTATGTGATATTGTTTCCGTGATTCCCTTTTGATTCTTATCGCAGGTGCTATTGAATACGTTAAGTTCTTCGTTTTCTGATGCCAAAATCCAATTGAACAAGACCGAGACTATCCTAGATTGCAGCTACATCAACCAGGTGAACGTTTGTTTAAGTTTGGCATTACTCATGTTTCACATTGTGGCCTGGTTGCATTTTGATCTTCTTATTTTCATTTTAACAACAGAGATTTAGAGATGGTGTTTGGGAAGTGTGCCACACCGTGCTGTAAGTCTTTGGTGTGAGAATCAATGTTGTGATTTTCACTATATGTTCACTCTATGACTGATACGTAAGTAAGTAAGGCCGATCGTCGCAATGCACCATCATCCGCCATAGACTGACATCCCAATCTGATCAGCCTTCTCAATTGCGCTCAATCTTGTGCCATATCCGTGATAATGTCAAGGCCGTGATCAACACAAGCTACTGCATCATATGTCTTCTTGAAGCAATCGAGCTCCATCAGCACCATGTTTAGACTTGGACTGTCTGAGATGCGCTTTGAATCCATCCGGGTCACATGCACTGGCCACCGACTACTTGTGACTGAAAAGGACATGTTTTATAGCAGCAAAACTACAACAATGCTCTCGTTATTCCCAGGGCCGGTAAGTCCACACTGCATAACATAGTAACAACCACTGCTCCCCAATGAAATGCTGCACGATTAGAATTTATCTAATCTACACTTTAAACCCTCAATCAATTTTCTCAAAACCACTTGTGCATTTGACGTTAATCCATGTCACAAACAGTTGTTCTAGTATTTCAAACATGAAGAATGAATAATAATCTATAATTATATATTTCTACTATAATTCTACAGTATATCGGGTTAGGTCAGATGATGAGCAATATACATGCAGCTTTGTTGCGTTCATTTGGTCATTCTCATTGATATTTCAGGAACGGAGTGGGCCTCTGCATTTTGTCTGCGATGATCATTTCATTATTCCTAATGAGCATCCTACTATGTATCACACCAATCTGGAAAGCAATGGCTCGCCTCAGGTATGAAGCTACAATGAAACCTGTCTATAACGATCACCTCTGGGACCTAAGGAGAATGACCTTTATAGACAGGTGGCCTTTCTGTTCAGGTTGATTTCTATAGAAAGTGTCATTTTGGAGTTATGAAAAGTGGCCTTCATACACAGGTGGCTGCTCTATAGAGGTGGCCGCTAATACAGATTTCACTGTATGCTTTAGCAACATGAGGCCATTGTGAAGCAGAATATCTCAAATGAAGGACACATCCCTGTTGTATTCGCACGATATAGGGGTAGATGATGTATGATATAGACGTTCTTTACACAGTCATAATTGGTCCGAATAGACGACAAGGTAATACGATAGATATGTTCATAATCACAACGACATACTGCTAAGATAACAAGCGCCTCACTGGCGAAACAGGAACTGCGCAATGACTTTAACAAGCACGGAAACGAGATAACAATGTTCACAGTAACGATTCACATTAACATACATCAATCCCCTCTCATGCAAATGGTTCATAAGACCGGCTGGGTTATGTAATGCGGCTTTCCCATTCAGGATGTTTTTGGGCGTACTTGGTTAATGCCATTCTATTAAGAAGCTTTGTTTTGAGTGGTTATCAAACTAAAATACTGTTAAGCATGATGATAACTGTACCGTGACCCATCATCGTTTAGCACATGGCCTACGATATTGTGTACATACGTCAGTGCTGTCAATGTCAGAGTTTTTATGATATAAAATTTGTCAGGTGTGACGAATGTCAAGTGTCAGGATTGTCAGGTGTGACGAATGTCAAGTGTCAGAATTGTTAGGTGTGACGAATGTCAAGTGTCAGGATTGTTAGGTGTGGCGAATGTCAAGTGTCAGGATTGTTAGGTGTGGCGAATGTCAAGTGTCAGGATTGTTAGGTGTGACGAATGTCAAGTGTCAGGATTGTCAGGTGTGACGAATGATTCTTCAACAATGAAACAATGACTGTGGCTTGTTCTCTTCAGATCAATTTTGCGCAAGTCAAACATTGGTGTTCACATCATTACAAGTAGTTACAGTGGACCACCAGGCGGAGAGGCACAGTAAGTCTACTTTCAAACCAGGTCTCTGTCTGATTTGTTCATTGTAGTTTACAAATATAGAACCTTTTCCACTTAGTAATATGGTTACATAGCAGACACCATTCTTAACACTTTTAAGTTGCGTTTGTCCTTACCATCCGACTCCGCACTTCGATGTCCATCCAGTATGTCTATCCATGCTAGGCTTCTTTAGCCACAAACGAAGCTGCTCTACAACCAACATCTTTTGAGATTTATGATGACCGAAAAAACTCTTGAACAATTAGATTGCAAGAAATCAAAGTTTATTATATTCATGACGAGATATTCCTTGCCTGTTCTTCATTTCAGTGATCATGGAGAGTCGACGGGCGGTGACACTTCAATGGAGGCGTCGTATAAATCGCTTCAAGACGAGGAACATGGTTTTGAGCATGTGCCATTGTTGACTGCCAAGAATGACCCCCAAACGGTATGTAGGACACAACCTCATTAATGGTTTTCCAGGTACAAATCCTGATCATAAGCAGATTGTGGTACAGCCAAACCTGTATTAGTGGCCACCTCTATAGAGCAGCCACCTGTGTATAAAGGGCACTCGTCATAACCCCACAGTGATACTTTCTATAGACAATAACCTGTACAGAAAGGCCACCTGTCAAAAAAGGTAATTTTTTCCGGTCCCAGACTTGACCATTATAGACAGGTTTCGCTTAAGACAATACAAATAGTTGATTCTGACGGAGCGGTGTGGTTCTCAGATTGAAGTGATATTAACGGGTTTACATTGTATCAACATCCCCTTTCTGTTCTCAAACCATCAGGAAAGCATAATTACTCCAGGATGTTAAAGTTTTTATTGTGGTTTATCAATAAGTCTAATTTTTAGTTTTTAGATGCTGATTTACTTTGAGGGTTAAGTTGCAAGACCGTGGTGCTGATCCGTTAATTAAATCTGAAGCAAATATGTTGTAGAATTTCCTTTTGAGTTAGTTTGAAGGATCTTTTTCCATTTACTTCTTTCTTTCTCTCCTTCACTTCTACCTGAGCATGCAGCCTCTGAGAGAGACATAAAACTTTGTTCTTTTTCGGTTGCACCAGTCCCCCATTTTGAAAGCTTTTGTTGCATGAAACAACTGACGTCAGCATCCTTTTGCTTTCCATCATTTCATGCTCACACTGCCTTAGATCCTTCATTTGAACATTAAGCGTCAATTCTGTGTCAATATATTGTATTACTATGCCCACCTGTCTCAAGCGACCACCTGTGCCGAGAGGTCACTTTTTATTGATCCCTTGAATGGCCACTTAGGAGAAGTCTAATGGTTTTACAATGACATGACGTACTTGTGTGCACAATCCAAGGAATATCCAAAATTTCTGATTGAACGCTTGACATGATAGTTTGAAACCAGTTGGTTGTGTGCCCCCGCTCCACTATCGAATGACGCTACTGATTTGGAGTTGTCAACCGGACATTGTACTAACCTCGTATGCCGTATTCTGTGAATTGAATTGTCTGTAAACAAGATACCAGCAAGGAAATGACACTATCAATTCGATATAGAATTTTTGAGATTAATGTAGACTTGGAATTGTGTGATATTAACATGTATTTTAAAAATTATATTTTTATTTGTATTTATTTTATTGTTCTCATGTATTTTGCTATCTTTTCACTTGATTGAGCTGTTTCCGTGCTGCCTATAATTGCCCTTAATTTCTGATATTTGTCTTGATTTCTATTTCTACCAGCAGCAATATGGTACATCACAAGGCGGCTTAGAATTTCTATCCGTTGAGGAAGATCGGAAGCCAATGATGAAGGACACAGAGGCGTGAATTTTGCCACAGTGTTTTATCATCTGTCTGCAAGCAAGGCTCATCCCTCGGAAAATAAGATAGCATTTATGCTGATTTACACTGCCTGCGACGCACTTTAGAACAGAGATTGTCGCAGCCAGGAATTCTTTCAACGCTGCATCTCCTCGAGCTTTCTCAACAACAATATTCAAAGCAATTTTCAAATTATTTCATTGTAAATTATTTATAGTTTTGCACATCCAAATGACTTTAATTGGAATCTCTTTTGTATAATTAAAATTCATCTTTATATATATGGTTTTATAGAAAGTGTATTTCTGGTTTAGGCCCGGATAGATACTTGGTATATCTGGGTATGGCAGCGATAAAGAATCTCGACATTTCGTGCTGACGTGTGTGTGGATGAGAGAGAGTTATTTGCTACTCCTGTCGCTAGTTTTCGTTACATGTTACTCCTAAATCCAGATAATTGGATTTTAGATGTTAGGATTGTGAACGAAGATATACCTTATGTCACAAAAGCCAGTAAATTGTGTAATATTGTTTTGAATATAATGTTCAAGAAATACAGTGTTTATGTGCGTTTGCATGTGAACAGTAGTCAACTGCTTGGTGTGTGTGTCTCTCGAGGTGTCTTGGATTACTTCTCAGATCCTTGCCATCCTCTGACCATGCAAGGAGGTAACAAGGCCAAGATCCTTCTTATCAAGTTGTATATATTCTTAATTTATAGCAAGCTAGTCTATTCTACTTTTCACCTATTTCATGGTATACGTTTTCACTGTTCACACTCTGTTGCTGTTTTGAAGTTTGTCATATTGCTCGCCATTCTGTGAAACGTACCATACTGGTAACTGTCACTGGCAATAGAATGCGAGGGTAAATAAATAAAGTGATAATGATGTAAACGCACATGAGTGTAAACGTAACAACTATTACCGTGTTAATTGTTGGTAAATGTGTTCCTCTATCAGCAATTTATGAGCGTTTTGTATGTCCAAGGTCAAAGTGGTTGACGCAAACCTGTGTTAAACGGACACCCAAGGGATTTTGACCGCTTAAGAGAGGTGGCTGCTAAGTACAGGTCAATTGTTTTATCCTTTGTTTTCATCGTTTTCGTCATATCTTTGCTCCTCGCACAGCATAGTAATCACATTCTATTACAACGCAAACTCAGCGTTA
>OFHS01002435.1:0-21063 GCA_900245855.1 Calvadosia cruxmelitensis | reverse complement strand
GATATCGGATTTGTGATCGAGTGGATCTTTACAAATTATCGTTGAAATCGTTATCGTCTTCGCATCATGTATGTTACGCCGGATTAATCCGGCGTGGAGTTAGCCTACGCCAAAACAAATTTGGCGTACGTCCTCCGAAAGTTTGTAAATCCCAGGGGTTGGCGTACTTTTCCTTATTGAATTGAAGGCGATTGGAAGCTTTTGTTGAGATTATAATCAATCTAAAAATTTTTGGCGTACAAGAGTATAAAAGTTTGGCGTAAAATCCGGCTTACGATTTACGAGTTTTCCATACGGGCGCAGACATAGCCTGTTTCTCTGATGAAAATGTTGACAGCTGAACTCAATTCTCAAAATCTGCGTGGCTGCGGATGCAGCAGGCCAGACTTGCGCGGCAGAGATCTCATAATACATAAATTCCATTCAGGCAAGGTTGTCAGATCTGAAAATAGATAATATGTATCTGCACTAGAGCAAAGAAGAAGGACCTATAAAGCCAGACCGTATTCTATGATGTGTGTTGAGAAGTTATTCTCCATGCAAACTCCGCAACTGATCCGCGCAGATCTCTGATGTAGACTTACAAATTGTAGTGAACCTTCAATTATTGAAGAGAAATTTGTACGATTCCTATCCACACACTATCTACTAATTCTGTCCCTAAATTTATTTTCTCCGCTCAAGAAACACATAATGCAATGCAGTTTGGCTATAACGAACTGATGGAAAATTAAGTGCAATGGAGGTGTTTGTTGACAGAGAAGGTATCTTTAGTGACTCACGGACGCATTTGTAGGCAAATACTTATCCATCCTTACTTGTACAAACGGGTAAACTAGGAGCTAGTCACAGGTTCTTTTCAGAGATTCTCCATGTTCTAGTTTGCCTTTTTAGTTCCACTTTCACGTGACTTAACCCTTGTCCTGCTATTGACGTGTGTGTGTGTGTGTGTTCTTTTTATTTTCTTTCGTTGTCAATATGAGTTAAAAACTCGTTTACATTGAGACGAAGTACACTAATAACATAAATACATTGAGGGTACTTTACAATTACAGCCACGGTGCTAGACTTACGTAAAACAGTTCAGAACATTACATTACATCACAGAAATACAAGTATGACGGGGCGAAGTAAAATATGGAGAAATGATAGTCGAAAGGTTTATCTTATACACATTGAATTTAAGTTGTAAGTATTCTTGTAGTCAAGAGTTTCTATGTGCTCTTCGATGGCTGATTTAAAGTCCGTGGAGTATAGTTGCCGTAACCCTGAAGGAAGCCAGTTCCACAAGCGGGTTGCCACTGCGACGAAGGACCATCTGAATAGTGATGTGCGGCACTTTGGCGAGACAAGTCTAGCTGCTCTTTTGCTTGCATACTTTGATCCACAGATTTGGAAGAGATCTCTGACGGCTTTTGGCGTTGACGTTGATAGTACTTTCTCTAGTGTGATTAGTATTTTAATTGTACGGCAGTTGCCAATGCTTTGCAGGTTCGCAACTATTCTGCCGGGATGCTGTTGGCAGTTCTTTGTCAGCTGTTTGAGAGCATGTGACTGAAATTGGTCAAGGCGTAGCAATGAGGTTTTAGGTAGTACTGTAAATAAGGTACTGCAGTATTCCAAATGTGGTCTAAGATAGGTTTGACTGTATCAGTCTCCAGAAGTGACTTCACATTGTCAACTTTTACAGGCAAACAAGGCACCTTTGCCTGTAAAACTTTGAATGCCTTGACAGCCGTTTCCGGTCAGAGGTAGCTTGCAGCCAAGAAAGGCATTCAAGTTCTTGAGAAAAATGGAAGTTTCATTGGCCGTAGAAGTTGACTCAATGACATAATTTAGGTATTACGCAATTGAAAGCATTTCTCTTGAATCTCTCTTTCGTCATTTGTATTATTGTTGTCTTATTGTCATAGGCAACATCAAAGTTAGCACTGAGGCAGCTGCAGGAGATTACTGGTGCCACAGAAGAGCAGGCCATTCAAGCTATCCAGGTCAGATCATTGTCGTTGATGGATGAATGGTTTTGTCTAAACCAAGAGACATATGCCAATTTTTTTTCATTGATAATGTATGAGAGGAACCTTATGAGCTAAATACTTGTTGATGGAAGATGTATGTCAGTTTCTTGGCCTACAATTTTTTGGATCCATTTAGGCTAAAATGAAATTAATTTATAATTAGCTGATAAGAATGCTTCTTGTTCGATATAAGTTACATGCAAAAGCAAACAAAATGATGACAGTTTATGCCGGCAATGTTTTCGAGCATTTCATTGTCATACTGCATCACCAATGTTGCTTGAAATGAGTCAATAGACATATAATTCTTGCTTCTTTGAATCCTTGCTATGCATATTTTTAAAATCTAACCTGAAATATAATAATATAAAATGTTTGTTGCATATCTGAGATTGATATCTATTTTTATGACAGTATACTTAGCCATTTTCGTCAGAGATTCTACTTGACAGTTTCCTATTGTCAAAGCTGATGCACTTTACGTTTATTCAAGACGTTTAGTATTGTGAGATTGTAACTTTTAATGGCCAAGGGTTCTTCGTGCAACAAAAATTTTTTGGTTGTGGTCCTTGTCAGGGCTGTTTTATCTTATAGGAACTCAAAGCAAACGCTTACGTCCCTCGGTTTCGGTATCATTATGCTTTTTCAATGACTTATACCAACTTTACAATGTCCTGTACATAGATTATGCAAAATGCAATCCCCTTCAGAGTGCGGCTGGAATAATGTCTCCCAATTTGCTGGGTATGAGCGTGACCAAATTGTTTTCTGATGTGCCAAGTCGGAGGCTATTTATCCATGTAAGGTAGACTCCCTTAGGAACAATTCTTTATGCCCTCTTGACTCTTGAGACGGCTCTGATCAAGTGATCATTATGATTGTCTTTTCTTATTCCAGTTGAGTGGTGGTGATTTGACGAATGCCGTTTCAATTCTAAGCAATGCCCTGAAATGTATGACCAACGATAAAGTAAGTTGCGCATTCAATATACTCAATGTGTACTGCTTATTTTAATTATTACAAATAGCATCCCGGGAATCATCATCAATCAACGACTAAGACGCCGCTGTCGTCCTACTGATGATTTGTTCACTCTTTTCTTCCGTTGCTCTATTCTCTGTGCAATTGACCTTGCTTCAGCCATGTCCATAACAATCAAATTTAGATCCGTAACAAGTTGGTCAGAATACCTCTGTTGTAGGTTTCCTCTTACTCGCCACGGCTCACTTAATAGACCTATTTCACAAGCTACCATTTTGGAAAAAAGCAATTGCATTATGGGGAAGGTTGATGTCTCTGATTTCGGAATACGGAGAAAGTTGGATTTGATATTGATGCCGATTTCTTCAAGCTGCGCTGCTTTCCTTAAAAATTATAACTCCCTTCAATATTATGGGTCATAAACCCAGTCTCTTTGCTATTTCAGGCAATCAACTTGCCCCACAATGCACTGGTTTGTCCCATAATGGTAGCCTGTGAAATAGGTCTATTGGTTATCAGTGTCATGTAGGAGCGCCATAGGGGTGTCAGGTTGGCGTAGGACGTAACCAATAAGTCGCTGGTAGTCCCGAGTATGGATAAGCTAGAATACAGTTTTGTTATGACATACTGAACTTTTTGGAACTATTGCTTGACATCGTCATAATCATAATCAGAGCCGGCAAGCGACCAATTATTTGTTTTCTTCTATTTACCTGCAATATATGAAATAAAGCAATCAGTTGCCAATAGAAATTGTGCGTTTTTCAGAATGATAAGACAAGCTAACAATAACGTAGTACTTATTTTAGTGGTTTGAAGGCATGCAATCAATTGACACTGAAGAATCTTTTACGTGAAAACGTAAATTAATGGCTACTTAAAATCTCAAATATGCATGCGCTGTGTGGCCCGTTTGCACTGGATTTGTTTCACATGAGTCTGTCTTATCTGATCAATGTGGTTGCTTTTTAGGTTACACCAGCTACAGGATTACCAAATGGTAAGCTTGCTATGTCTCATACTGTTCCTCACATGGGGATGCATTGAGTTGTGCATTGATTGCCGTGCAACAAGCTTTTGCTATTTCTTGCAGAGAATGAGCCCACCAAAGACAAATCGTCTTCTAAAGGTATGCATAGGTTTTGCTTTTTCGACCTTGTAATGAGTCAGGTCACATACAGTGAGTAGGGCTGTGAAGCGACCCTACCATGACCTGCTGTGAATTCCAATAAAGAAATCACTTTTCAGCTACTATTTGCCAAGGCAACATCTCTTGTGCTGCACATGGGTTTGTTCTAATCAAACCTGAAACACTTTGACGTGCATTTGTATTGTACATTGTCTACTGTTTTATCATGCAGAAGTTATTGAGATTTCTGATGAGAAAGATGAAGGTCTTGCCCGTGCCATTGCCCTCAGTCTGCAAGAAGCATCGGTTAGTAGCTTGTATGTTCATGGTGTGCATGGATAGACAGCAATGTCATGTTTACCTCAAGCTTCACTGAGATCACCCCCCTTTTTCTCAAACCTGTATTAGCGGCCACATCTATAGAGCAGCCACCTGTATAGAAAGGCCACTCTTTATAACTCTGAAATAACACTTTCTATAGAAATCAACCTGGACAGAAATGCCACATGTCTATAAAGGTCATTTTCCTCCGGCCCCAGTGGTGCCCATTATAGACAGGTTCACTGTCGGAGAGTAAAAATACTTGGTGACGTGGTATTATGTCAGTTATTCGATGATAAGAATAGTCCTATGAGGTAATTATGCCGTTGTCAAGTGGGAGTTGATAATTAAAAATTAACGGCTGCCCTTGTTGATGTAATGACTTCCACATTAAACCAGGTATCCTGTGCTTTCATCGCTCGATTCATTGCCATCAGCTGAAGGCTAATGTGATAGCTCCTGTTATTGTTAGCCAACTAACATTCGTCCATTATATTTGCCATGCACATGTCATTGGAATTGTGGTTTTGGATATTGTTATTACGTGGAAATGATGTTCTTAAGATACCAGTGCACTCTATTTTTCATGATCATATCTTCTGTACTTCTTTTCTTTAGAGTGACGTCGGTGGCAGTGTCTCAGCTGAAGATAAAGAAATCAGCAGGTTGGTAGCATTGTATGTAGTACAAGATGCCATGCACTGAAAGTATTTAGTCTGCTACTACCTGGAATGGTATTTGTTTGGAAGATCTTTGATAAGTACAGTGAAACCTGTATAATGGCCATCTTTGGGACCTGAGAAAAATGACCTTTATAGACAGGTGGCCTTTCTGTACAGGTTGATTTCTATAGAAGGTGTCATTTTGGGGTTATGAAGAGTGGTCTTTATACACAGTTGAAATTTGGATGCTCTATAGAGGTGGCCGCTAATACAGGTTTGACTGTACACTAAATCCCAGAAGGCAATGATGTATTGGTGTTTTATGTAACATGTTGTTTCTAGGTGAGACTAAGCTTGAACCATTGTACCTGCTAGCAGGGCTTTTAATTATATTCAGTTAATCAAACTCCGCTTTGAGTGATATTTCAGAGAACAAGATCTCTAGATATTTACTTAATCTTATTATTACAATCAAGTATGCCAATAGTGGTATGTTGCTGCTTGTCCAACGGCTTGAATCCCAAGGACTACTTGTAATTTAAACAATGAAAATGGTTTGGTTTTACTTAGTCCACTTAATGTCTCACCTTGCTCCCACTATTGGTTTGAATGAGGGGTGGAATATTAAGCAAGTTTGACTGTACGTTCAACCTAGTTTATTGCCCATTAGATATTGTTCCACTACTGCTATTCCCACCGGTTAGATGTCGTTTACTGTACGGGCTTTGCTAATTTGCCTCAATTAATGTCTTGACGTGTTAATATCCCACATTTCATCTGCAGCAGCAGCGAGATATTAGCTGATTCAGAATATATGTGATCTTGTTGTTTGATGCTCATCCGCGAAAATGACATTCTGACGTTCATAACCACTAGTTGACGACATGCAGTCCAACCAATCTTTATTAAGCTACATGCTCCTAAGGACCTATGAAGTGTAGTCTCTCAACGCAGAGGATCTCTTGACGCAGGTGGTCATTCAACACAGGTGGTCTCTCAACACAGGTTGAATTATGCTTGTCATTTTCAGAGCACTAGAGGCAAGTTTGGCTGAGAATAAAAGTGGTCAAAAGAGAAAACGGGGCAGTGTGTGGTTGACATTCACAGATCCCGAGAATCCTCACGATCGAGAAAGAGTGGATTCAACGCCTGTCGGATTAAAAAATGTTGGCAACACTTGCTGGTTCAGTGCAGTAATCCAGGTAGGTGCCATAGCAAGGATCATTTCACATTGAAGTCTAGTTTGTGTGTTTCATCATCAGGGCCTGAAAATCAATGTACGTGTTCTCATTATTGAAATTATCAATAATTATTTAATATTTGTAAAGCGCTTAAACTATAAATATTCCATTACCCCAATCTTTTCATTGTGCCATTGTATTACATTTTCATGTTTCATTTGTCTCTATTTATCCTTGTCTAACTACTACGATTATTTTGTTCGAGCATTCTAAACAATCGTGATCAGACTCAAGTTAACAGATCTCTGTTTTGTGGGCTCCAAGTTTCAATTCCAGCTTAATTTACTGTGAATAGCAAGTAGACGACATCATGTGTACATTGTAATCATGGATGGCTGATAGCATTTATTTGTTAGGCATTTACATCTTATTGCAAATTTCTAGAAGCAATTAAGAGTGTGCAGTGTATCTTATAATATCAAGCAATTAGCAATGTGGTTATTTATCTCTGTACATTTGTTGTCGTTTTAGTCTTTATTTCATTTGCCAAAGTTTCGGCACCTTATTCTTTCTCATGTTTGCAAAGACAGTGAAGACAACCGAGAGGTAGGGCTGATATGCAACATGCATGAGCTGACTGAGCTGTGGATCTATTGCATCACAGTCAATCACAAAAGGGGATATACGATAAGAACCATTATGAAATTTGGTCGCAATGTTGGTAGTCTTCTATAAATATAATGTATACAAAACGATTTCATTTCGCTTCTTCTTCCCAAGAAGAGAATAAACATTAACATTTTACTATAATGTTTTTGCAAGCCACAAGGTCCTCAGTGTAATGACACATTAAGTCATTAAGTACTGTTTATCCAGGAGCATCTGATATTATTTCAAAAAGCAGGTTCTTATATAGATTTTACAAGACAACAGCGAATATGATGCTAATTTACTTGCTGATTGACATTAGAATTGTAACTGGAGAAAAACCAAATAACCTTTTACACGACTTTCAGACAGGATGCTTGGTTTGCAACATGTGACAGTCATTAATCTAGCCTTGCAGTGTGACTAGTTTAGGAGAAATTTGAGTTTTGTGGTTTGTTGTTTTCTGTTGTTAGCTGAAACCAAAGTCCAATTTCCTGGCTGAGTTGCAACACTTGTTTGCACTGCTGCTAAACAGCAAACGGAAATATGTTGACCCCACAAAGCCAATTGAGGTAAGGCTTGACCACCGCAGTATCCTCTAATTTTCGAGCCACATCAGGACCAACCAGTTTTCACAAATTTAATTCCAGTAAATAAAGACACATTGTTAGTGTCGTATTAATCGATAAAAAATTATTTATTGGAACTATTGAATCTATTCTTAATAATCTGCCGTCGTTAGACTTCTTTCCTGTTGTCCTCCTTGTAGCAACCACAATCACAGATCCGTCATACAATAATTGACTTACTCTGTAAACATGGTTGCCATAGTGATTGTTTTCAGTGGGTAATTGTGCCAAGGTGATGAATTGTGACTATTCTTTCTTGGCATATCCATTTGACGCACACATGTGGATGCACAGAATTCCCCATTGACCTGTGTGGATTATGTCCCATTACTATGCCCATTTATAGATGTTTTACCTGTTTATACAATTGCCAAGAAGGTGTTTAAGCTTCGTTTAACCGTCTAACTGTGTTTATATGTGCTAACATGAATGACATGGTATGAATGATATGATGCGTAATTCGGTAGTTGTAGTGAGATAGTTGAGGGGTAAGCTCATTGGGTAGAACGGCGACTGTTCAATTCCAAATGTTGCAGGCCTATTATCAGATATTCCCATGACTTAGTTGTAGGAAGAGGGCGAGAGGTTGATCCGCGGAGGAACTTAATGCAGTTGGCGGCGGTCTCCACATTGGGGTTACCATTTGTTGCTGTAATAGCAAACTCTATAATAAACAAGACTCAGTCAAGCGAAGGAACAATAATGTTGCAACGAATATAATCCAAGACCGAATGACTCATACAGTGCGGACTTGTTGTTAAATAGCATCTCGTGACACGGTGCTCCATCATCATGCAAGCTGCCTGGGCCATTTTGCACGCCACACTGACGATGCGCTGGCATACCTGACCAGCTCACCTGAGGAAAGCAGTCGCCCGCCAGGCCACCCCTACGCCTGGTGAGTCAATAGCATCGTGAAATGGACCGGCCACTCCCCTGATCAGCTTGTGAAGCTAGCCGTAGCTCGTGCCCCTCTCGCTCCACAACCAACCTCTCAGAAGGAGCGCGAGACTACAGATCCGTGCAAATGGAAGTGGCTGAACGTGACTTTGTTGCAATGCCGGAATGAACGAATCTCAAGCACGAGTGTGAGATTAGATAAAACAAGGCTATAACACTACTACAAGTCATTTGAAGTTCAATTCAATCATCTATACCATAAAGGATTGGTTGCTCTTCTTAGACAAACAATTGTAATATGGCTAAGAACAGAACGGAGATCTCTAATCTGTTATGTTGACACAGGAAACGTGCTTTTCTACTTGGCTACTCTTTGCTTGTGTCTGTCAGCTCATCTGGCTTATTTTCTTTGTTTGTTGTGGACATACTTATTGCAGGTTCAGGCACCTACTCTGCTTTAGGATAGAGAGTAGCTAAGGATAAACTCAAAAAATTGAAATTGCTAACATGTAGGTCATTGTTTCTTCCTGTTTCTTGTGCGTGACTGCCTGTCTCTAGGGCCATCTCTCACAGTATGATCTTGAGCTGGGCCGATGTATCCTTTTATCGATGGTTAAAATCCCCCGTCGCCCTAACTGTAGAACATTCTATGCATTTATCAGCTCAGTCTTCTAGATTGGACAGACTGTCCTTTTGCTTTATCTTGCTATGTGTCTCTGTCTCTCTGTTTGCAGATACTCCAGGAAGCATTACGAGGAAATGGCAGTGACTCCAACACTGATCAACAGGTCTGTTTGAGTATCCACGTGGATAAAGCGGACATCACCGGCTGCTTGGTCTCTTTCAGTATATTCTTTATTTACCATCGTTCACTGGTAGCGTCATTTAGCATCCTATAGTCCATATTCATCATGACCGGTTTGTGTTTTGTTTGATTTCAGGATGTCAGCGAATTCACACACGTTCTACTTGATTGGCTAGAGGAATCATTTCAGAAACCTCCTGAGAATGGGTAGGTACATAGTCAATAGTGGTCATCTGGTTCCTTATTCATGGACTGGTACTAAACCATAGCCAGGGGCTAAATCTCAAGTCCCATACACAGATTTTAGCAATTTAGTCCAGGTTAAATATTTAGTCCCGGACTACGCTTTAGTCCCGGTCCATGAAAAATGCCCCTGTTCTTATAATTGTCTTTCTATTTGTAGACCAAAGATATTGTTCATTGCAGTTTTATATTGTGACATGGTGGGGTTTTTGCTTTCAGAGTAACTGCAACCAATCCAATCAGTGCTATGTTTTATGGGTCGTGCAAATCCTCAGGTAAGTTGGCTCATCGGTCATTTACTTCTGATCTTTACCCGAACAAAAGGTGATCTTAAAACAGTTGTGACGATAGCCGACTTTGTAGCAAACTGTTTTTAGAGAGCTTGATACAGTCAAACCTATATTAACGGCCACCTCTATAGAGCAGTCACCTGTATATAAAGGCCACTCTTCATAACCCCATAATGACACTTTCTAGTTATTCTATAGATTTCAACCTGCACAGAAAGGCCACCTGTCTATAAAGGTCATTTTTCTCGGGTCCCAATTACCGTTGGGTGACCGTTGTAGACAGGTTTCACTGTAGCAGTCGAGTAAATGGCATTAATCGACTGCTTATTAACTGATCTATATTTTAATTCAGCGGATTATACGTGAACATTACCTGGAAGTTGAAGTTTGACTGTAATACTTAGGGATGGGATGTAACTAGTTTCTTTTGCAAGTTACTTTGTGACATTAAGTTTAAATTGAAGTTGCTTTTTCTGTTTTCAATTTAATTTGATTGATCTTTTTCCAACTCAAGACATACTTCCGAGGGCTCAATTTTCTGCACTGTAACTCATAGCCTGTTTAATTTGCCATTCTAAACAACAACCAGCATAAAATGGCCCTTGCGATGCTTCTTTTGATCTTTATTTTGCAACTATAGCTAATTTCTTCTTATGGACAAGTAACTAGTAACTCTAGGAAGTTATTTTTGATGTTGAATAACTTATAAAATATCTAGTTGCTTTCTACACAATCTGTAACTGTAACTAGCTACTTTCAAAATGTAACTGACCCAACCCTGGTAATACTACAAAACTAGTGGTTTTGAGCTTAGTTGCTCGCCCGAGTAGCTTTGTTGAAAAATGTTCACACTTTCAAGATTGACTTGTTGGCTGCTGTGAGAGTGCCCATGCATATAAGATTAGGTCCTGTTGTGTGATATTGTGGTTTTCATATTTTATGTCAGGACCAGGATTCGATAGGAAGGAGACATTCAGCTCGTTTCCTCTCTGCGTTCGTGACTCACCCAATCTACACGACAGTATCGATAATTCTCTTGTCACATCCGCAAGTGATACATCAGCACCAGGCGAGGTAGAGTGCGATCAAGCAGCACTTGATAATTTGAGATGATGTTCTACAGGGATAGACTGCAGGTGTTGTATTGCGTGAACTCAATGGTCACTTTTGAGAGTAGGGACTAAGGGCCTGTTTACCTGAGGGAGGTCAACCTGGTTGACGCCGTGGTGGGCTATTTTTGTCAGTCGTTTATACGATTAAATTTTTGCCGGGCTGGGCTCTGTTTCTTAGACACAAGCGTGCTTGCCACATCTTTGAAGTTGGAAGCACGTCTTTGGTCGACACAAGCTCTGGTTGACCTTGTATTTTACTACCAGTGCATTCTGTGACTCCTTCTAATGAATAGGACGATCACAATAGAAGTCAAGTTTAATTAAAAATTCAATCATTTTGACACTCAGTCGAAACTGTTTGCTTTGAATTCCATAATGTGTAGTGATGATGAAAAGCCAAAGCGAGATACGATTTTTAAGCTTAGTAATCCAATTAAGCACAGCGTACTGCATAGAGGTCGCAAATCCAACTGCAAGTGGTATCAAATGCACTCCAGGCGTAATTCGTTTGTATTTGTGATTTTGTTTGTTTGCAGCGTTGGTTTACGCGCTTGCCATCAGTGCTGACATTTGAATTGTCAAGATTTCAATTCAATAAGCTGACGTCAAGAACAGAGAAGATTCATGATGCTTTGCAGTTTGACGATCTAATTTATCTTGAAAGGTCAGTTGTATATGGTTAATATTGTCGTTTGGGGTGCAGTCAAACCTTTATAGGGGCCACCTCTATAGAGCAGCCACCTGTGTATAAAGGCCACTCTTCGTTACCCTAAAGTGACACTTTCTATAGAAATCAACCTGGACAGAAAGGCCACCTGTCTATAAAGGTCATTTTGTCAGGTCCCAGAGGTGACTGTTATGGACAGTTTTCACTGTCTTACCTTTACGTGAACGTAATTGATCGGCTACTGAGTAATGTATGCGTAATATTTGGATGTGAGGTCATTGTCTATCATACCTCATCACCCTTTGCAAGGATGGCCTCATGATCCTCAACACTCATTTGGTACAAGCTCCATGAATATGCATCTTGGGAAGTGCAAGTCCTCCGTGCAGATAACATGACCAAACCAGCTCAAGTGACTTGCATGTGTCCTCATCTCCACTGTCACCCTCGTTCATTGAGACCTTGCATATGCAATTATGCATGGACGACTGCAGCCCATTTTGCTCAACTTAGAATTGGCAAGGACCATGGCTCTACTTTGAGGGCGATAGAAGAGCATAGTTAATATGACACATACAGTACATAACTGACCTTTTGACATGTTGACATATAATTGATAATTAATTGATATGTTTTGTTATTAGCTTTAGCCTTTTGGGGGTGCACAAGGCTTTAAAATTGGTTGTCCTAGGGGCTGCTTTGTTCAATGCCAACTGAGAAATTAACAGCATATTTTTGGTTGGTCAGGTACATGGAAAAGAGCAAAGCTGCAACACGGGAGAAACGTCGTCTCGTAGAGCATCTGCGCGTGAACAAGAATCGACTCAGCGACAAATTGTCAAAGTAATAGTATGTCGGGTTAATATTGTCACGTGACCATTTTAGATTTAGGTTTCGAAGTTATTTGATTGCTTGGGAATTGCGGGCATGTTATATGTTGTGTCATTGTTGATGTTTTCATGCTTAGATATGATGAATTTGGATCAACTAAATCAAATATTGCAAACACCTTTGACTCGCTCTTGAAGTTCCTCAATACCAGCCGTGAGCGTGACAACACAGAGGCAATGGATGTGTCTCCTTGCTCATCGCCGACTACTCGCATTGCATCAGAGTGCACGACTGACACGCTGGTGATTGACAAGGCAAACCGTGTGCATGGACCCGCACCCAGCCTGTCGTCAGCAGCAGAACGAGGCACAGTCAAGAGCTGCATCGACCGCTGGAGGCAGGAGGCTGTCGCAGACATGGCAGGTATGTTGTTGTTATTGATTTCTGGTGCTGATGGTGATATAGTTGTTGCAGTGACGGCGCCAGCTAAAAATATCTGGAGGGGACAAACCCAAGTTTTGCTGCTCTGGTGAGGCTTCGGGGCAAAGCCCCAAAATTTTTTGACAATATCCCTCACAATTTTGCAAATTTGCTTTCATCTGGATGACATTTTCAAGCATTATTGCTTCTCTCACGTCTCCTTCAATATGCTAAACAATATCTTACTGGGTGTAATTACGACGCCTCGAAAATCCCCCTCCCCTATGGCGACTTTGTTGACGGATTTGGAGGAATTGAAAACTCTACCTAAACTTCAACTGGGGAGGACGCGTCCCCCCACTCCACCCACTGGCGCCCCCCTGAGTTGTTGTGGTTACAGTTGTTTCTTGATTGGGTCCAGTGGACGAAAGATGCTGTTTAATGCATCGTGATCTGTTTTCATTTGCAGCTATCAAAGAGGGCATCACTTTGATCGATCGTCGTATTTCTTTGGCATATGACAGTGCAGCATTTAAAAAGGTCAGCAGTGTATACTTGCATTTCCTGTCGCTTTCACAGTTGTATCTTGGGGTCTTAAGGAGCATATCTTTCTATGGGGACCACTGACCACAGAATCATCTGTAAATTAATTTTCTCTTGATGTTTCAATGATGGCTGTGAAGGATTATTGCAATGCTTTAGGTGCAACTTTTCATTTTAATCGCTGTCATCTCAAACGCTGATGGAGCTTGGTTTGAACAAGCTCAGCTGGCAACATTTGCTTGTTCATAATATTCAGGCGATTGGCGGAACGTGCTGAAGAAACCTGCAAATGGATAATCTCTGTGGGGATAACCTCTGTGGGGATAATCTCTGTGGGGATAACCTCTGTGGGGATAGCCTCTGTGGGGATAACCTCCGTGGGGATAAGCTTGATAGACTTCATATTCCTTTGGACATTGCACTGCACAGCATATTCTTTAAGGAGGTCTCACACGCTGCAACATATCCCATGCAATGTTGATCTTATATCGTCATTACGCATCATTATGCAACTGTAATAATATGTGATTAATTTACACCTGTCAAGTACTGTGCTAGTGACTTGAATGGTTTGCAATGAGAGTGAGAACAATGCATGGAGCTAATCAGCTATTTATGGATTGTATTACATGCAGCAACACTGCATGGTGTTGAGTTGCTTTTATTGATACCAACTGCATAGTTTCTTACTGTGGTTGTATATTTTGCATTTGTTTGATTTCTTCCTTAGTCTCCTTATCGCCTGCACGCTATCTTGGTTCACGAGGGACAGGCGAGTGGCGGTCACTACTGGGCCTACGTGTATGACGCAAGTGGTGAACATTGGCGCAAGTTCAACGATGTTCAAGTCACCGACGTAACTTGGGATGAGATAGTGCGTGACTCAGTCGGGGGTTATCGCAACGCCAGCGCATATTGTCTGATCTACGTTGATGCCAACGATGCAGATCTGTTCTCCTCTCGCTACAACTGTCCTCCACGTGATGCATTGTCATCTGTGGTTGCCATTGACAACGAAGCATTTGTCAACGAAGTGATTGCATGGGATGCGAAAGACCCGACTGCCAAATGTGAGTTACAGTCAAACCTGTATTAGCGGCCACCTTTATAGAGCTGCCACCTGTTTATAAAGGCCATTCTTCATAACCCCAAAGTGATACCTTCTATCGAAATCAACCTGGACAGAAAGGCCACCTGTCTATGAAGGGCATTTTTCTCAGGTCCCAAAGGTGACCATTATAGACAGGTTTCACTGTATAGGCTTATTGCCTACTGCTGGATCCCTGTGTTCCTTCAGATCAGCGGTCGCCGGTCGACCACGAGAGTCGTGCAGTTGCACTACAACAGATAAGGGCCAATATAATGACAACATATCTCAATGTCTCTATTCCCACTTATGTGGCGCACCAACTGACTCAAACAAATTCTTTCAATCCGTCAACGGTCGCCTGCTGACATACAATGTGACTGTTGTACCAGGTCCCTATAATTATAATAATCTCCCGAAAACAGTTTGTGGTGTTACTATTGTCCGTCTGACTGACTGACAGGAAGCCAGGCAAGTAGGCAAGTTGACAGACAGTCAAGTGTGAATACTGAGCAGATGCCAGGACTCTGCCTTGTTTGTTGTTTACATAATTATGGAGAAGGCTAAACGCATCAAGATGTTATCATGTGAATTAAAAGTTATTGTAAGTGCATCGTCATATGTTACTGTGCTTCCTTCGATGTGTGCTGATTGTGCATACTTTACTCTTTCCCATGACAGCCAAGATTGCTGATCAGACTGCAGACACGGGCAATTTGAAGCTCCCCGCCACGCCCAGACCAGCGGACGAGCAAGCGGACGGTCGTGTGTCTCTAACGGAGGAACTCAAGAGCCTCGTCCAGCACCATTATGACTGCCTTGAAAATGTCGCGCTGAACGTCTCGCCGAGTTCAGATACAGACAATCGCCTGCTACACTTTGTCATCTATCTGATTCACTGTCAAGCTCCTCGAGCGGTCATCGAACGGTGCATTATGGAACGCTTCATCGTTGGCAAAGAATCAATGATCAAAAGGTAGCGAAACACAATCATACTTCCGTCGTATAACGCATCTAGAGGGACAGAAACGATTGCAATCCTCATGTTCATTGTACATCGGGGAGCTTAAATAATCTCCTGGGGCCTTATTCATGGACCAGGACCCGGACAGCAATCCCCTATAATGCCGTCGTGTAAACAGAGTATAATGCGTAGTCCGGGACTAAACATTTAGTTTGAGCTAAATTGCTAACATCTGTATATGGCACTTGAGATTTAGTCCTGGACTATGTTTTAGTCTTGGTCCATGAATAAGTCTCCTGAAGACTGTGCTATTACTATTGTCAGTCTGTCTGATGACGCGTGTGTGGATTATCTTTCAGGCCGGAGGTACAGCTGCAGGTTATCAGCGCCTACATTGCTCGTTTGTGTCCAACTGAGGCGGATGAACGCCAGTACGAGGTAGACAGTCATCTGAATGACAGTCGTTGTGCTTGTTGTCATTGCGTAAGTGAGGGTGAAATGTGTTCATGTTGCTAAGACAACCTCTGATCTCAATGCGTAGGAATGGAAACGCCGTCACGCCAATTTCTTGGAGGCCAACTTGTGTTTCATTCGCGGTGTGGAGTTGACGATTGACAAAAAGTATGTTTGACCAACCGGTCGTCTGTTGTACCTGTGTATAATAATTATACTGAAGTCAAGTCAGGTCACGTTGTCACGTCTGTTGGTCCACGGCAAGAGCGACGGGGGAGGATGCCAAATGTTGGTCTTCGCTTTTGGTAGAATGTCACTTTCGGTGTGAAGACCACGTCAAATCATCCAATGTCCCGTTCTGCGTGATTGACACGGTCTATGATCCTAGCAGATAGTGTGACTCAGCCTTAGTTTATGTCAATACGTGATTTTATCCATCCAAACAGAATATGATCACATCAAAGGTCGCACTGAATAACTGTGACACCGTTAACTGTCAGCCATGACGGAAAGGCCATTATCGGTTAGCCGCACGGCAACCAGTGGCCCTTCTGCGTGTGAACATGGCAGGTTTTATTATTCAATCAGCAATGACATGGAGTGTAGAGAAACGTACTGAAAGTTATTAGCAAAACTCGGATTTTCTGAAGCGTTCCTCGTTCTGGAATGCTTGGGTAAAGCTACCCAGATACTTGGACGCTGCGCAGTTAGGTATCCTGCTGTTGGCGCTGGGGGGAGGTGGTCCTTCCTTATGTTGGGTATACGCACAGACATCTGTACTTCGTCCAGGTCAAAATGAGTGGATTTGTAAGACTGCTATGCCGCTTGCGAGCTTTTCTAAGTTGAGCCCGTGATCATCCAAAATTTAGTTGATTGTTTGTTGATTATGCGTGTGATTTGTTGCTGTTGTTGTTATTCAGACATTGCGATGCCTTGGGCTACTTCAGTCGTGCTGCAGCCATTTGCGGTGAGCAAGCGACTGACTTCAACGCGGCGGGCCCTCTTAGCCTGGCCATTGTGAAGGAGTTCCAGAGGTCCAGTGTTGTGGTGAGGCATCGCTCTCTCTCAAACCTCGCTTTCACCTTGCTTATTTCTGTCTGGAAATAGTAAAGTTCTCACGATGGGATTTTCCGACTATTGGGTCCTCAGAAGGCTTGAAATGCTGATGATTTGTTTTGTCTGCCATCGGTTTAATCGCCTAGTGCTGCCTTTCTCTGTTTGGACCTACCTCTTTTCGCTGCGTTTGTTACCAACCTGCTTGTTAACGGGTTGGTCTCTGTACGGCAGTTATATATATATTATTCCAAGGCCACCGCCGAGCGAATCGCACTCAGAATGGGCGGTTTTATAGGTGATATTACATTCCCATGCTATGTTGCTGTTTTGTTGTTCAGAGGACAAATGATGAAGCGATAGCGCTGTTTGGCGGCGGATCACCAGAAATGAACTGGAAAGGGCAGGACATGGTCTGCAATTTGGTCGTGCCGTGTTGTCGTCAGCTGAGCGCCAGCAACGATACGAATGACGCCCGCACTGCCGACGACCTACGCCAGCGATGGTTCGCTTTGTTGTCTGCCGACGAGCTGGACGGTACGTGGAATACATTGCTGCGTCAGACTCATCCGCCGATGGGTTTCTTCGTGCTGTGTTCTTTGTTTCTTTCGTAGCTGCAACAGCGCCTATCAATCATTCCCCCCTGTCAGACAGGTTTCTATTTAATTAATGAAAATGTTCTTTTGTTGTAATAGTTATTAAATTCCTTTGCCGGTGGCTCATTTCAGGCGTACGACGGTCGATCTTGGAAGAAATCTTGACGAAGCTAGTCCAAGAGGATTGTCAGGACACAACACCCCTTACCAAACAACTCCCTCTGCTCCCCGAATTGTACGGTCCCCAGCTCCTTACCTGTTTCGCACGGGTTATGAAAGCTGTTCGAAGCGCCAACTTATTGCAACATTAATGGCAGACGGAAGGCCGCCACGTTACTCGTTGTTTAGTACATTAATTAGCCCTCTACCTGTAGCTAACAGTGATGTTGCTGTCCACATCATCGCTTGTTCTTCCTAAAGCATTATGCAAAGACAAATCATTACCTTCCGCGCGTGCATTGAATTATTATCAGTAATTAAATTACTTCGTAGAATTGAAATTATTTGCTTGTCAGATTGCTTGCCTCTTGTGATAATGTCAAGGTTCTGACTTTAAATAGATACAAATTGAGGAACACTGCCTACCACTCCACAAGAGAAGCTGGTCGTTGCTTGGATTTATTACTTATTTATTATTTCTTAGATTCAATGTGATTGTATAACTTTATGACGACATGGACACAGTACCAGAAAATGCTCACAGTTGTCACACAATTCGAATTGCAGTCTGGGACCGAACTCGTCGCAGGGAAGGCGAATTTGTTTAAGGCGCGGCTGTTTTAGCCCCGGCTTTTCAACGACAACTTTCTATCGAAACTTCTAACCAATCTGTACCTGCAGCCGACCTGATCAACTGCAAAACAATGACATAAATGTGGCTGAAGCAACAAAACTGTAGAAGTGCTCAAACTGCATTCTAAACAGAAACATAATTTACCGTCTTCGCTATAGGTTAAGAATAGATCTGTGCTTACCCAAGTCCTTCATTCTTCAAGCAAGAAGGGTCTGTTCCACGAAGTAACGACATGAAACTACGTGGTGCCGTAGCTCCGAGCTTGTGGTTTCAATACCACAAGTTCGGATCTACGGGACCACGTTCCATGTTTTGCACAGAGGAGACGATGTCAAACCCTTTCGTCGTTGCCCTACCGGTGTCTGCCGCCGGCTGAGTGGAAGTGTGGCCGGCTGCAACCAGACGGTGTGAAAACGGTTCGATGCACTTCAATGATTTACCACTTGACATTGACCAATCACAGAACAGATATTGACAAACGCCAGACAGACGATCGTGTTACCAGATTACTATCCACCGAACAGCGAAGCCTGGCGAACTGAATTACCCGTCAACAAAAGCAGATTACAATGACTCTGGTGACCACCACAGCTGACGAGGCGACCCAGACAACACCAAGAACCACACATGGATCTGACAATCGCAGCTGTGTCTTCCTATCTCAAAGAATCAAAGCGCTGTCTGTGTTTAGTTATTTAATCAAAGTCTCATGCGATTGACTCGGTACAGATTTCCCCGCTTGGAAGTTGGAACAAGAGAGTGCCTACAGTTTAAGTCGTTTTCCTCGCCTAATCTCACGCCGAGTCAATATTGTCGAAAGTAGCGATCGAAAACTCTCCTTTCAGAACACAGAACATTGCAATCGACGGTTTGCAGTGTGTTTGTCTAGACGCTTCGATTGACTGGGTTCTATGCAAATTTCAGTCGCCATGGAAGCAATTGTGCATTTGTCACTGTAGACTTTTGTTACTGGGTCAAGAGTGGAGTGCAACCTACTGGGCGCGCCTGGAGGAACCCTTCGTTAGTCTTCCCAAGACGAAAATATTTTATTGATGAAGATGCAAATTCTTGATGATCTTTATAAATGTGTAGGCAAATTTAGATAAATTAATATTGCTATAAATAAAATTCTAGTCGAAATTTTATTTTCTGCCGTAAATTGGAGTACTGTCGTAGTGTCGTTACAGCGCATATATTTGCTCTACAATTGTCAAATCAAGGTAAATAACTTCTTCCATTTCCTGATAAATATTGAACTTTCTCAGTACAATCCTAATTATTATTATTTTTAATAGAACTACAGTATACTATATATTTTCAGGTAAACGGATAGCTTACAAAATAGTTTGGTTAAAATGTACAATACATTGTAATTAATTTTTATACAACTATAGAAATGCTCAATAAATATTTACAATAATTGCTACTAAAACTTACTATTTTAAAAAACCCGACCTCAGCAAATGAAAGTACGAGGAATGATTTGAGAACAATTTCGATAACACTGTAAACAACCAGGAATGGAAAGCCACGGCTGTGTTGATCCAGCATAGTTAACAATGCCATGGTTGGCTCCTGACCACGCGGCTGGCTGATTGGACTGTTCTGCTCTGCGTGCTGCAACTGCACTGCGGGTTGAGTCAGCTATTCTGCGGGATGATATCAATTCGTTGCCGCGCTAAACGACGTCATATCTGTGACACTGGCCTTGACAAAGCCGTTCTGTAATATAGTAGCGTCGATGTCTGTACAATTCCTCGAAGTCCTGTAATAAAACATAATGCGCATGTGGAATTACAGTTAAGTGTTGCAGGCTGAAAGAGTATTCCTACAGAGCTACGCAGAGCTCAGTAAAATATTTCTGCCAATCCTGCGCAACGCGTTCTCGAATGCTTAATTGACCAAGTGCAGTCTCCCTGCATTTGGGATTCATGCTAGTTGACGTCTGCCCCATTTGGTGACACCAGAGAATTGCTTTGTTCGAATCGCATTCAACCGGCCTCTTTTCTGTGATCATCTATTTCAACGATTGTTCTTGGCTGTCAAAATTGTCGATTTCAATTCAAAAATACGTGACTCTACAGTATAGCTTAAATCCAAAATGCACAAGGACAGCACTTTACCAATTTCTTATTTTTGCAAGATTTTTTAATGTTTCCTTTCAGGACAAGGCAAATTACACATTCGATGTTCATTCTTTCGAACCCTAATCAATAGTTCTCTGGTCTCATTAATCCAGCAACTGATGACATCAGGCCGTTACATAATTTCGCGAGTGATTTTACTGAAGGATGCGATCACGTGCTCGCAATTTCATTTTGCCATTGAAGTAACACGTGAGAGTTTTTGTTGTCAGCGATTTGCTGTAGTAAATGGACACATTGTCTACTGCTGCGCTGTGATTGGACGTTCCTATTTTTGAGAATTCGCGCCACTTTAGGAACATGTCTATGGAGTATTGATTGTACATTGCAATCGTAAAGTGTGATCCCCGTGAGGTGCAGACTTGCTTTGGCACGCTCTATATTCTGCGCTCCTTCGGGCTGCCACGGATGCTAGTAATAAATTCTCCGCATCTCCAATCTACAAGAAAAGCTAAGCATGGTGGACGTGGATTCTGCTCTCCTGCAGCGAAACAAAATTCTCCCTCGATTGCCACGTTCAATGTGTGAACCCTCAAGCCTTTATGGCGCCAGAAGAGAACTCGCAACACTTGCAGGTAAGCTCAACTTTGTTT
>OFHS01002434.1:0-21067 GCA_900245855.1 Calvadosia cruxmelitensis | reverse complement strand
TCGCGTCGTCTTGCTTCAGAGTTTGTTGTTGTATTAGTTTGCAAGATTTGGATACTGTTACTTATGCTTCGAGAGAATATTTTGAATTCAGGCTGTGGACAACAGTCAGCCTTGCTAATGTTCTCTCGCTCTGTTGGATTTGCGAGATGCGATTCAAGTGTTGAAAGCAGAAAACTACAGCGTTATCGAACTCTACCAACCGGTGTCTGTTTCTCATCTCAAACAACTAGAACAAAACTGGCTGTCTTCAATGCTCACAGCAAGCACTGACAGATGTAGCGTGCAATCGACAGTCGCGTGTGAAATAATGTGTTGTCACCTAGCACACCGCAGCTCCGAACAACACCTCTGTGTCTAATTGGTAAATCGCTGTGAAATGTCCGTGCGATGGAAGGAGAAGACGATCGTTTTCAGTTTGTTGTGGAAAGTTTTGGTCGATGTATCTTAGCAAATAGTGCACCCTGCTCTTCGTGATTGATATGACTGTAAAGCTCCAACTTACGTTGAACAGAAAGCCGGTTTTGTTTTTACGGATGTGTTCCCTTACTTGCGAGCAAGGTCAGTTTTGTAGGCTCACTTTCGTGTCGCTTGCAGCATCGGGGAGTCAGGACGGCCGGTCATAAACTGTTCATATTCAGGGTTTTAATAAAGATTTCAAACTGAAAACCACACCAACATTCTGACTAATACTTGCTGGTTTACCTGAGTACTTTTAACTGAATTCAGAGCTGAACTTGACATCGAATTCTTGCTGTCCCAACTTACCCCGTCTTGTCCCAACTTACCCCCATCGAGAAGGCGATACATTTTCGCTTGATACTTTTAAATACTTGGTGGAATATCTATGAACTGTTTGTCCTTTTGAAATGAAGCAATGACCTTTCCTACGATATCAGTTTTATTAATTTTAACAAACGCTAGACGAAGTTATCACGGAAAAACTGAAAAGTGTCCCAAATTACCCCGCTCTCCCCTAAAGTACTACAACTGTTGTCATCGGTGATAGATTGAAGATTTTAAAAGGTGGAATAAGCTACAGCAAGAAAGCTTCAAGTCTGAAAGCACAAGCCAAGGAATGTTAATTATGATGCCCATTCCAGCCCATTAGAACCGCTCATCATCAGTGACGTGGTCCGGGTTCACACTCAATCACAAAGCGATCGGATCGCATTGCCGAAGTAATGTCGACCCATCCACGTGGTCGCAGTTACCATGTCAAATCGAAAACTGGTCGCCTTTACTGGCGCAACTGAGTCTTTCTGAAGCGCTATGCTGGATCCAAAGACCACACACAAGACCCTGGCACAGCTTCTGCTCTCGATGTGCTACATTGTAGCTCCAAAGAAGCTAGAGCCCTTTAATGCCTCAACTTATAATCTCTGTCTTCTGAAGGGGGGCATGTAGTGGTAACGCTGGTAACTGTCTATGTATTTAAGTCAATGATCAGACTTTGATCTATGTATGTCACAATGCCTTCAATGTGAATTGCTTGTCCAATGTTTATTCATATATGAGATTCCTTGTAGTAGTTTCAACGCGTGTTCTTTCTCTCGCTATCGTTCTCTGTGTTCGATGATAGCTTTCTCGTTATTCCTTTTAATATTTACTTACCTGGAAATATTGATAGACGTCGATGAATCGATCCAATCCAAGTTCATCCTCCAATGCACTTCGAGATTCTTCGATTCTTGTAAACAGTTCCTCTTTGAATTTGAGGCGTTTCTCATCCTTTTGGTTTGATGTTGTTGAACTTAGAAGGTCAGTTTTCTCATTATCCCCGTCATCTAAAATCACAAGGCACGATGTCGCCATAATTCCAAGGTGACCACTGCTCTCCATTCCACAAAAACTGATAAAACATTGACCTTGAAATCTTGCAACAATGTCACAGCTTGAAGAAATCACTACTGATATGGTCTACTCACCAGAGTCCCAGTCTTCATTTAGGTTTGACATTGTTGATATAGGACTAGAACTGTCTTGATCTGCAGGAAAATAACCAGAAAGTTATGGAAATTGGTTCTAAGAAATGGAGGAGTCTATCCAAGAAGAGAAACAAGGGAAGTACCTTTGTCATTTTCATCGTCAGACTTTTCCACAAAGTTCTTTGTGATTGGAGAAGGTGCTATGATGAGAGATGAACTTTGGTATGATTGTGCTGCAGCTACAGATCATGCGTCTTGGAGTGAATAATACTGAAAAGAAGCACTGACCTGGATGACTGAGCAGATCTTTCATGGAGTTGATCATTTCTTCAAAATCTTGAACCTCGTTGTCACTGATTTATCAAAGGAAGGTTGAAAGAGATTTAACAAAGCAATAGCCAGAAAATAAACCAGCAAACCAATCTTAAATAGGATGCAGAGATACTGACAAGGAGAGAATTTTCAAAATTGTTCACCTGTCAGCAATTTCTTGCAGCTCTTCGCATTCGTTGTCACTGTTATCTGTGTCACTAGCGCTAGCGGGAGAGTCACTTTTTGTAGTGTCACTGCTTGGTGTAACTTTAGACGGTGTTTCAATGATCACATACGATGTGCTTGAACTGCTCAAATCGGGAAGGGAACATGTCTTCAGTAACTGCACAATAAAAATCACCAGAGATTTCAATATTCCATCCAAAGCCACTAACTCAGCCAGGGCTGTATAAGTAACCAGTACTTTCTAAAAGCAGCTAGTCACAACTCCAAAATTTAGAACCCCCCCTCAAAAGTGTTAACTTTCCATGACAAGTTATTACCAATGACACAGTCCTCTCTACTCTTTGGGAAGGTTGGAAAGAGAAGACCATGTGTATGAGTACGGAAGATGTAGCAGCGCATGGCATCGAGTGTCAGCGGTACATAGTTAGGTCTACTACTAACTCACCACAAATGTACGCAATAAAACACTATTGAAATTCAATTAGTCCTTGCTCCTTAATTGCTCACCCGTTTCTGTGTATCGAATAAACCGGTCTTCAAAGCAGAGGTAACTGGGATGAGGTCTGCACTGCCGTTTGCAGTATGGAATGATCTGTCGACAAGAGTAATTAACAGTCGTCTCTTACTTCCAAAACAGAACAAGCTTCATTGGCACAAAGTTAAAATCACCAAGACCTAAAGGCCAATACACACATGGAACAGTTTCCCATGAAAGCTATAAATGAGACCTCACATGTGCCACTTTTTACGTAATGGATCTAAGAACAATCAACAAGGTATACAAATTTTGAAACTATGATGCACGAAACAGCTCAAAGAGATTTAATATATCTAAAAGGGAAGCAAAACCCTTCAAGCGATTTGTTCCAAATTCAAATAATAATAGCAAAATATGGTTTGATTCCATTGCGAATCAGGATGTAAATCCAAGCTAGTTACGCGGGATCTGATATTGAACACGACAATGTCTCAGTCACAACAAGCAAGCAATTGGTTTGAATGGAAGATTGAAAATCATCCAAAATGTCATATCCTTTGCTATGCAATAAACCTTGAATTTCATTGCTTCTCTATTGTTCTCCTGCAGACCGTTTATCAGAAAATGATGATGAACATAAAGTAAAAGCACACAAATGAACACAACATCCCCCAGAATGCATGGGCTACCATGGTAACCATGAGTAAAGATAGACCATACGCTAGGATATAACCGTATTATCCTTGCCTCATATTTGTCAATAGATGAAGTGAAGCCTTATTGAGGCTAATGTACTGCTAAGGTGAAATAGCCCAATATAACTGCAGTGGTAGGAGTCTCGAAGATAAAACGGATTTGTTACATCGTTGATAGAACACCTTAAGAGCAATCTAGCAAGCGTTGCATTGGATGAATGTTCTACGGTGGACACATCGAACAGTAACAATTCAAGCTACAAGAAAAACAGCACATACTCATCGCATTCATCATCATCTTCCAGTTCTTCAACAATCACCAGATCGTCAGCTACTACACTCTTGCTCTGAGGCTCTTTCGATTTTGAAAACAGAGATTCTTCTTTAGTTTCCAGTGGAGCCATTTCTAGACATAGTTCACCAGTGGAGCTGGCTGTCAAGAAAAATAAATATCATATCAAGCATTAGCAACTAAAAGAACTGTGTAAAATGAAACCACAAAAAATGTAATGGCCTCTACAGCATTCTAGCGAGTAACAAACTATTCTGGAGCTTTCAGTCTAATGACAACAAACCAGTGCTGTATAGATTACTTTTTATTTGTAACGAATTACAATTACAAGTTACAGCCGTTAAAAGTAACGGATTACAATTACAAATTACTTATAGAAAAATGTAACGAATTACAATTACAAATTACACTGGTTTCAAAAGTAATCGTTACAAATTCCTTTTAAAATTACTTTTGCAAGGAAGGACATTCATTTCGCAACGAACCTTTAAAAGCACATTTTGTCATGAGATCGAAGAATATTTTTGTGATTACATGCTCAAAAATCACACTTAAATGCAGCATAACATCAATCGATGTCAATCTGTTTGACTAATTGAAGTGAACGCTAGCACTGTGGCTGCTTCGGAACGATTTCGTTGAAGGAACAGCAACTGAGCAAGTATGAAAAGTAATTTTCAAAATGCCCGACAAGTTATAGTAACGATTACAAATTACTGCTGAAAAATGTAACGAATTACCGTTACAAATTACTCTATAAAAAAAGTAACAGATTACAGTTAAAATTACTTTAAAAAGTAACGATTACAAGTAATCAGTTACTTGTAACGAATTACTATACAGCACCGCAACAAACCAATAAATGTACATTACAATCTGATTTGTAAACAAGACACAAATCAATAGAAAAGTATCAAAATTATGCACTTGTGAAATAAAACGAGAAAAGAATTAAATTATCATGGTCATGCTATGCTGCCACAGCTACCTTCAAGTTGGTTGTTGTTGCAGTTGACACTTTTGGAGACTGATGTAGGGCCAGCTGAATCAGAGATGGATTTCTGTTCTGTGTCACCCTGATGATCCTCAACCGTTGTGGTTGCCGTTGGTTCAATACACTCTTCAATGGAAGCCTGTGGTTTTCTAATCACTGTCACACTAAGCAACGGCGATTGCACACCACTGGATTCAGACACATTTCCCGGTAGATCTCCAACACGATATGTTGCACCATCTTTATTCAAAATATCACGCTGCTTCACAGGAGTACCAGAGGGTCGTGCAGCATCTGCTTTGAATCCAGTCTGGTATAAGGTTGAAAACTGCTGTGAGTCTGAAATGTCTGCCTGGTTCAAGACAGAAATAACTTTTGACTTGCCAGTGCTTCCCCACTGACGTCTCTGCACGTGCATTGCAGCTATTGATTGCTGTCGCTCGTCATTTGCCGTTGCTTCCATTTTTGATGCCGTCTGCTCTAGTGGTAGCATTGCCAGTGGAATGCGTTCCTCTGCATTAGCCTTCCATACCTTACGGGGGTGTCTCTCTATTTCCTTCATGCGACTAAGATCACCCTGCAGAATCAACAATCAGACCGAAACTGATCAGCAGGACAAACAACCAATGGCATAAAATTACGACAATCTTGGTCACGAGATCACCACTCTGTCAGACGTCATGCATGTCATGTGTCACTCAGTGCAGGTATATGTAATACGACATGTCTGGCTCTAAGGGTGTGCATCTTGCAATGATATAACGGTATTCAATGAACGCATGATATATAAATGGCACTTTTGAAAGCCCGCCAGATGCAGCAGCAGAGCAAATAAGTTGAATGATCAACCTGTGTGACATTTCATCAAGCATTCTGGTAATGGATTTAATTAAAGTAAAATGACAATGGAAAGAAAAATATCACTGAAATGGAGGAGCAACTGAGGGTCGAAATGCGTCACCTCTGAGCAAGAGCGGAACAGGTGATGTCTGCCAAGTTGACTGATTGCCGTATCGGTTCCAATGTCTGCCTTTGCAAACTCAAAATCTGCCAAAAGCAACATTTAACAGTCTGTCATATGTGGAGCAATTAACACAACTTCAGCCAGTTAATTAGCTGACCTGCATTCCAATAATTATCGTCTACGTAATGCAATTACAGGATCATCAACCACTTCTGGTCAATTATACGTAACACTATTACATCTACTATTTGGAAATTTTTGCTCATTGCCGGAAGCAAAATTTTAAATCGAAAAAAATTTCCAAAATATCGTCACTGTGACAATGTCACACAAAATACATCAGCCTAATTCTAATTTGCTTCCTTCAAGCTGCCTTGCTGTCAGAACACTGCCAAATAAAATCAAGGAATCCAGTTCGCGTATATCTTACCGGTCTGATATACGATACGTCATTATATGATACACTTATGAAATGGTAAACTGCAAGAAGTGCTTCATAGATTTGTGGAGGACAAAAAGACCAAGATGAACGCTTTGACATTCCACATATATATATATATTTGAGAGAGAAGCTGCTGGTCCCACCACAGAGAGAGATGGCAGCATTCCAAGGAGTACATATGGTCGTTGGTGCCAGAGCTCTATGTCGTGAGCCACAGCGTAAATATGAGGACAGACAGAGCTGTTAACACGACGAAGTACAGACGACAAAGAGAGTGATTACAGGAAGACACGGCTACATATTCTTACAATCACGTGACTACACAATGAAGACATCAAGTTCACATTGACCGCGCGTCAGCCACTATAAATTCACCTTGTGGTTTCATTTCCAACTTCACAATGTTATGGTTATCTTTCCCGTGCCTAAATATCACGAAGAGAGAGAGAGAGAGTGTAGTGCATTCAAGACAAATGTTGTCAAGCTATTACAATTTGGTACAACTTGTAACAGTTGTTAATTTCAGCAAGGCATCAACTGCAGACGTGGAAAGAGTTCATTTTACTCACGTCTATATAGCCTGACGGAAATACTTCAATGAGCAAATCAGCAACAGGAATGGGTTTAAAATGTTAAGCGTCATTTCAAACTGACAAATGACAATCATTGACAATAAATACCGCAATCTGACGGATCAAGGGAAACAATAGACCACTCACTTGGCTGCCTGTTGATGCTGAGCATTCTGCTTTGCAACCTGGCAGCAAAGAAACATAGATTCGTCACGACAAGTACTATCTGTGAGTCCCATGGCTTCGCTTCCATCACCACACTGGTATCCCACAATCACAGAACTGTCACTCACAAATCATGTGGTCATTTTGAATACAAGATTTGTAGTGCAAACAGTTGGCATACCCTTTTACTTCTGCTCTCTTCTTCGTATTTCAGCGCAGCAGCTTGCCTCCTTGCTTCTAACTGTTTGCGCAACAACTCTGCCCTCTGCTCTGCTTGCTCCTGCAATCGTCACACCAGAGATCAGCGTACCTTGGACCATAATGGCATTGTGATCTCACCACACAAACATCACGGAAAGAAAGGGCAAACACAAGGTGAGCTATTTGAGCAATGTAGTCACACAGCACATGTAATTCATGCGGACCAACATCAAACCCTACAATGCCAAAGCTATTTGGATTCAGCAATCTATTAATATACACTAGTGTGTGCATCACTAAGCTCATCTTTATACAGAGAAATGCCGCACCTTCAAAGCCAGGATCTTCTGCTTCCTAGCCTCTGGATCATAACGAGGGTCTCCTTTCCATGCAGCAGAAATCTGATCCTTTGTCTCATCTTCTGCATTGCGCTTTCTAAGTCCTCTTCTTTCATAGTAGTTCTCGCGACGAATAGCTTCGAGTTGAGCCAGATAGTTCTACAGAGAGAGCAGCACAACTACGTTGAATACAATCATAATCATCTGAAAATATGGAATGATGTCACAACCTTTCACCAACACCAACAGGGGAAATGCGAGGAAATAATTGTTAAGAAACACAAATGCTATAATAGATTATGTAGCAAGTACTGTATATTTCTGTGTATAAGCTAGCACCAAATCATTTGTTTTAAATATCAACTCCGGTTGGACACAAGTGCTGATTTAAATGATGGCTACATAACATGACGATGAGTTTAATATGCATTATATGTGCTAAAACGATACAGATCTAAGGGGGGAAATGCGAGTCGGCTTATAGACGGTTATCGACAATATCACTATCATGATTTAAAAATCATAATCAACAGACTGAAAGCGAATCTGCTGTCTGCAACACCAAGGCACCTCATATTGTGCAATATTACAAAAAAACAGTGCATTTACCTTCTGCTCCGCATTTGCCTGCCGTTGAGAAAGGATATCTTTTTGCTTCGCTACAGAAAAGATGACAACAAAACCAGATCATCAAACATTTAAAAGTAAAAAACAAATTGGATCCTTGTTGGAATATCCCATTGCCATTGAGTTGTAATTTGCTACTGCACTCTCAGTTGTCCTCAAAGATTATCGATTATCCTGAATATGCTTGCATAGGTTTATCAGAGCGCATAGGCTCGACGTCATTGGCCAAGGGTTAGCTGGCAAATGGATGAGCTCAAACGGCTGTCAAATGACAATCCACCATGTGACCTGGTTATATAGAAATCGCTGCAGAATATCTGTGGGCAGATGTGCTACAGAAAACAGACATCACAACAAAATTCACATGAAAACTGGATATTCCATATATCCTTATTCACCTGCGCTGAGAGACCACCTGCACTAAAAGACCATTTAAGGCAGACAAGCTGTTCATTATGTAACCTTTCTTCTACAGAGATCAACCAAACTAGTTAACGTCCCTAGTGAAGTTAGTTTCACAAAATAAAGTTCTACTTTGCAAGATCATAACTAACAGTATATAAAATCACAACATGTCCAGCTAGCATGCACATTTCAAGGGCTCATTTGCGTCCAGCCATTTGCCCTAAGCCTGAAACTGAATTTGAATGATGAATTTTAGCCTTAAAAGCACCTTGCAAGATTACCTCATGCATCTAATGTAATCAGTTATTGCTAGACTAGTTACCATTAGACGCTACTGCTACAAAATACACCCTGGAAAGCTGGGAAAAGTAACAATTGTTCATTTCTAATGAATATCCCTTTTAAGATATCTGCTAATTAAAAAGGAGAAATGCACACCATCTATGATCAGACATTTCGACGCACATCAGCATAGTCAGATTACCTTCATGTTGCTTCTTCAATATTGCATTGTTGTTGATGAGAACATTATTTGCTTGCTGTCGGTTGCCAAATATGTCCACATTACCCCTTGCCTTGTTGGCAGCTGCTTCGTTCTTTCTCTGCCAGTAATCCTGGACAAGTTGAGCTCTTTCGTGAGCTGCTGTTGTGCTCTTCGGTTGCCTAGCAACAACATAATACAACCAGACACAGACATCAGTATCCAAAAGAATATTTCATATGTAAAGTTGGAAGGAGGCAATGACTTTTGCTATGAGTGTATTTTACTGAATAATGTACAAGGGATCTCCATTTGTATCTGTTTTGGGCAACCACAGACACAAGCTCAAAATTCCGCTTAGTGCAACCTCTGCTGGCCAGACCAATTTCTATTGTCTGTCTCGATGGTAGGCACATCACAGTGATAGGACATTATTCACACATTTCTATGCAAACTTGCTACATGACGGGCGAATGGAATAACCTGTCTGGCTCTTTGACAGCACAGGGGGTGTCGACAACCATCTTGTCTTGCTTTTCATCAGCCGAGTAAGGTGCGAGTTCTGTCTGAGATGGATAATTGTATTTTTGGGGATCTTCTGATCTTTTGACATTTTGCACAGCACGTTTCTAAAGGATGCAAAACACTTCAGTCAGAAGGCACTCATTCATTGGGATATACAGTTAGCTTCTCTGAATCAGATGGCGCATGCATGCTACCTACTGGTTTCTCTTCATCTTGTTCATTTCCAAGCACACTTTTCCATCCTGTTTCTCTGGCCTTGTTTATTCTGTCAATCTGCAGCAAGATGAAAGCACAGTTGCTTGGTGAATCGGCCATCCTTCCTTACGAAATTATAATACAATGAATAACTAAGATCATTCACCAATGTAAAAACAAAGTGTAGAGCATCATGCAATCAAGCTGCATAACCAGTTGCATTCTGTATAATAATGACATGGCTTTCGTAGAGACCAGCTGCGGTGCAGCATGACACACACATAACCCTACCTGCTGCTTCTGCCATCTCTGCTGCTGTGCTCGTTTCATCTGTGCATGGTAATCAACGTCTCTATGTGCCTCCATCTCTTTCCTGCGTCTTTCCCTGGCATCTAACTGTTTCTTCTGCTCGTTCGATCGATCCTGAGCGGGAATTGAGTTTCACAGGTCTTACAAACAGTATTGTATAACGTCATCATCCATATTGACATTTATCATTGTGTAATATCACGTATCCGTGAGCAATAAAATACAACCAGCAGGGTCACGCTAATACCAAGCAAATGGAAACAAAATTCAAAGCAACACATCTTGCTGGCTTATCAGTCAGTTCATTAAAATGATACTCAGAGCAAGACAAAAATGAACACAAAATAAAAATATATTGAAAAGGTCAACATCATAGTTCAAGCTGGATTTTCTGCACATCAGAGACAGTTTTGCAAATCCTGCTTGTTTGTATGTGGTGCTATGCGTGATGTCAAGTGCTGTGGCATCACAGTTTCACATACTCTCAGTGAACCAAAACATTGACTTACTTACATGCTTAACATCAAAGCCTTGGGGCAGAATAAAGTTGTGATATGACACAAACCTAGTATACATCAAATGAGATTGCAAAGAAAACTGATCAGTGGAATTTCTTAGAGTGTTGTGCAGTGAGATGACATTAACCGAGGTGATATCAACCGACCGAGTAATAATTACACTGCATGTCAATACGGCTTTGTGGAAGTTGGAAATTCCAAATGCAATTAATACTTTGGCTGACTGCAATTAGTCTCAAGAGATAGGTTGCAAGTGTCTCCCTATTCTAAGTCACGGTTGTATATATAATACTATTATAACAAAGAGAATCAACAACTGTGGCCAGCATTTTCACCTTCTTTCCTTCTGGGGTTTTGACACCAGCTGCAGCAGGTTTCCTGTTAAAAAGCACAACAAATTACACATTTCCCAATAGTCAATTGGATTACTTAATCATCACAGCGTAACATGCTCATGGCTCATTGGTAGCAGCTATCCATGTGTCTTACCTTCCAGGTGCTGGACGCTTAGCAACCGAAACACCATAAATGGCAGCAAGGTCAGTTTGCCGTTTACCTTTGAACATTGATATACAAAACAAGATCAGATTTTGAAATAGAGATGGATAAAGAGGCCAATTAATTACAACATAAGATCGTGCAGCAAGTTACCCATGTTAAACTGCAAAATATTCAAAAAGAGAAAAGCCAAAAGGGAAGGCAAAATTCCACCAGACAGGATGCAGCAGGATGACAAGCAAGGAAATGTTTGATTACTAGCAAGAGGTCAAATGGACTGCAGGGTGCTCTCTTACCTGCAACTGGAGCGCGAGGAGGTGCCTGCTTCAATTTCGGCGTCCTCTGCTCCACTTTAGCAGGATGGTTGGGCAATACTGCACAGTTAAACTCCTCTTCAATTTTCTGGAAAAACATGCATAAATTAAAAAAACAAAGAAACGTTCAATGGTCTTTCCAAAGTGAATTAAACGTGATTATTAATTTTCAGTGTTCACATGCTGGCCATTGTTTGTACCTCAGGAGACAGAAACTTCTTGATTCTGTTCTGAACGAATGGTTTCCTCAAAATTGCAGAGACTGATGGCCGTTCTCTAGAAGCAAACCGCACTTCAAGATATCACATCGCTATGAGCCACTCAAGCATGACTCAAAAAGTAACATTAGTACAGCAAGTATTATCTTCATGTATTTAGTTTTAATCAGTTGGCGCCGACCTCTCTCGATTATTCGATTATTGCGATTGAGAGTTGAAATATATATATATGACTCAATCATGAATGCGGGGGAATAGTACAAAGTGACTTACGAAGGGATTCGTTTGAAGCAGTGTGCAACTAATGCTCTGACATCTCCACTGTATCTACTTGGGACTGGTGGATAGGACCCCCTGAAAGAGAAGCAGAACAATAGAGACAATGAACAAAGGCAGTCGGAGAGGAGACAGCACACACACGTTATCACATTATCCCATTATCACATCAAATGTCAAGATGTGCATTAGCATAATCAAATCATCTCAAATTGCAAAGATCAATTATTCACCTGATGATCTTCAACACCAAGTTTTTCATGTTGCCTGCCTCAAACTGGAGTGTAAATGATAATGAATTGAATCAGGCCAATGCAAGGCAACAGTGCAGCGGGTCGAAGAAAAGGATAGTAGCTGCAGTACTTACAGGATGCTTTAATGTAGTCAGCTCATACAACACACAGCCAAGGCTCCATACATCGCTATAGTAAGGTTAAATGAAAACAAACTCAGTGTCAACGTTGTGAAAGTTTTACGTCAGCAGAGAGAGAAGAAACATACGAGTTCATCTCAGAATCAACTGCTTTCTCGTATCACCACAACATAATCTGTCTAGAAGCCTATCTATAATGGTCATCTTTAGAACCCAAGGAAAATGACCTTTACAGACAGGTGACCTTTCTGTCCAGGTTGATTTCTTTAGAAAGCGTCATTTTTGGGTTATAAGAGTGGCCTATATACACAGGGGGCTGCTCTATAGAGGTGGCCGCTAATGCAGGTTTGACTGTAGCAAAAATGGCACAACACCCTCTTATGGTCATGTAGCTTGACTGACCTAAAAATAAACGATGTACAACAAAGAATCCTTATAACACAATACTTCAAACAAACTTTTGCTGACAAGCATAGTCATAGTCTCAAATGGAGCAATGCTGATTCATCTTATTATACCTCTTGTTGTTGTAAGGTCTGTTCTCGCAAATCTCAGGAGACAAATAATATGGAGTACCAATGCACGTTCGGGCAAGCTCCATTGTACTACAAAAAACACAACAATTGCAAACTCATTCGATCTATAAATCAACCTGCGTCTGGTGTGCATGGAACGCGCTATAAAGATCAAATGATTCAATCAGCCATGTGCTGAGCATCGTCTAGGATTTCACAATAACAACTACACGCACTTCTTCAGTACTCGTGCAATCCCAAAGTCCCCAAGCTTCACAATTGAATGCCTTGTCAAAAAGATGTTCTAGAAACACAAAAATGGAAATTCTTTCATATTCTTGTGTACAATGAGGCAATTATGCAAATAACTTCTCACACAAGCGACACCTCACCTGTGACTTGATATCTCTGTGCAGAATTTTACGATCATGAATGTGCTTCAAAGCAAGACACAGTTGAACGAACCAATCAAGAACCTGCAATGGCAAATAACCTAACTGAGAACTGAAAGTGCTGAACATGAAGTTTCAAAACAACAGTTATTTGGCTGGAAACACAAAACATTGAGACAGACAAATGCATTTTAAAGAACATTTCAAATGGACTATCTTTGAAGCGACAATTGGACAAATTGCACTATTATGTAACAAATTGATTCTCTTCAATCTCCAAACCTGACTTTCTGGGAAATGAGCTCCTTTTTGATTGACAATCCTCTGGTATAAGTCACCTTCAAATAAAATGACAAACAGGCACACATAACAGCTAACAGAAACATCCTTACTAGCTATTTGAGCACCACCTTTCAGCTAGCTTACACGTTCGTGACGTTTCCCTGCAATGCAAGCTACAAATATAGCTAGAGTCATTGTTAAAAGCAAATTCCAGCAGTTTAAAAATGCGTTTTCTGATGCTTATTACTTGAAAAGAAGCAGCTTTCATAAACTCTGTACTATTTCAGTACTCATAAACTCTGCACTATTTCTTGCTTGTTCGATAGAGCTAGCCGTCGAGGTATAGAATCCATTTGAATTGTTCACATGGTGCAGTTTGCTTTCGAGCAATGCATCTACTACAAAATTTCATTAACAAGATTTTTTCGCAGGTGAGATATTTTCTCTGTTGTTGTTGTCGTTGTTGTTGGAACAGTAATGTTATGGAAAGACTCCCGTTCCTCTTCTTCTTCGTATTACAATCACATACATTTTCCCACAGACTAAAATACATCACAGCGATAAACAGAAGAAAATCACAAATTAGTAAAGCAAAGTAAGAAACTGAATTCTCATATCCGCGGTGGAATGAGGTAGATGAGATACACGAGAGGCAGTCATTGGTTGGCTGACGAGTCAACAATAACGGCTGAGTGCTACGCGCAAATTCTCTTTGTTTATTTGCATCAGCCTCTCTTCGCAGACATGCGTTTTTGCCAAGGCAAATTTGTTTAACGGTTTATGAAATATTACTGTTCTATTAAAGACGGCATTTAATTCAAAATGAAAGATACCAGTCTTAACAAATTAAGCAAGTGTGAGTAAAATTTAAAAATGATAATTGTAAGATAGCTTTCTAATTAAATATGCAGCTTAGATATGCCGATATATTATCGAGAAATGTAAATTACTAAGACTATTCTATTTGCTCAGTATAAATTAAGTTAAGAATGGTTTAGTTAACGTTAATGTTGGTCGATAATTTTAGTAGTTTGAATCTTAAGAATTTTTAGTTTTCATCATTCTGTAAAACATGAGTGCTTCAATAACTGACTTTATTTCATATTTCAGTAGTGTGGCGTCAGCGACGTATGACCGTCGTCTTTTGTGTTTGTTCGGACATGCGTGTCCTCTTTTGTGATGTCCTCTTTTGTTTAATTGCTGACCGCGTGTNTGTTTCCTTCTTCTAATAAATGTCGCTGCTCGAACTAGCACGTGTGTTCTCTTCTCGCACGCTAAAGTAGGAATAAATTCCTTCCATGTAACTTTAATTGGAAAGAAACGGGATATCGCGGCAGGTTAATAGGAACAACTGGTTTGCCTCTCCTTTCAATTTGATATCAAGGCAGAATAAGAGATAAAATATGGCTCTCTTAGCATGATTGTTCAGGGCTTAAGAGTTGGATATGAGCATAGTTACTGACAGTGGAACAGCAACTGATTTGTTTACAGCAACGCCATTGCAAAGAAAGAACAAGCTCACTCAATGGCTGATATCTCTTACCTGCTTCGCAGTAATCCATGATGATGTGCAAGTTGCCAAGATCTGTTGCAAAACACAATTGTATTCAGGAATGAGAATTCATGTAGCATCGGCAGCAATAGCAATCATGGTGTGGTAGACAAGTTCTTTACAGCATTTGAAAACTTAAATGGAGAAAAGAGCTGCTTCTCAACGTCATACGTCAACAATCATATCAAATAGAGACATGATCTATAATCATGATCTCAGACACATATGACAAACTGCTACCTTCAAATGACTCTTGGTAAGAAACAATGTTAGGGTGTTTGAGGCGCGANATAGTACTTTCACCTGTGTTGAAAGAAACAAGTAAAATAAATGCCATGTAAATTAACGGATTAACCAACAACAGCTAGCGCAAACATTGAGATGACTGTCAGATTGGAAGGAATACTGATCCGAGCCTGTGGAGATCTCAGCTGCACAACTGAAATTGCAGCTCCAACGACAGCTGTGCAGTTCATCCAACAATTTCAAAACTTCACCCTAAACTGAAATCAATGCAAAATTTCAATTCCTCTTTAGAACGTAATTTTCTAATATCTAGCAATGCAAAATTGTTCAATTTGACTTTTAAGCTCCATAATCTTGGAGGAAAACATGTGACTTCCACTGCACAATCAGCATTGTCCCATCTGATATGCGAATGCTAATGTACTGAGTATGAGAATATATTTAATAATTTATACCATGCAGCAAACCAAATACAAAACAATGGATTACAGAAATGGTTAACAACAAAGTAATACAATTACATCATATGATCATGGGTCATCCCTTAAGCACAAATCTACTGATTAAATACAACTTGTAGCTAGAGCTAAGTTAATCTGTGTGCCCATGAGATTCAGTCATATCTAGCAATCTGGCGAAGTTGCATCTCGCCACGATTTCATCTACATACCTCTTTCCTAGCTTCCTCCCTCTCCTTTGACCCCATCTGCGAGAAATTCATTCAGTTGAAAAAAAATAGTGATATGTATACCGCCAGTGTTAGCATTAGGATCGTTCAATCATTGAGAATATCATACTCGTCCTCGTCACGTAAAGACTGAGTGAATTCAAACTGGAAACAGCATAAACCAAACAGAGGTCAAATAATCAATTATTTACGAAGAGTATCAAGTTGCTTGACCACTCTAGAGATGGAACGAAATTCGAATTGAGATTCGATTTTCCTGTAATTCGGTACCAAAATATTTTAAATTGAATTCAAAATAAAAATCGAAAAAACAAAGCCAAAAAATCGGCTTTGCAAATTATTACTTGAGATTTTCTTTGTCAATCCAAACTAATTTCTTTGCCATAAACTAACTTCTAACCAGGGCTATAAATACTCAATACAAAAGCAACGTGTTACTCGTACTCACTACTTTTTCAGTAACTTTGACTGGTAATTAATTACTTTTTCTTAAAAAGTACCGGTAGTGGATTGGTAATTAATTACTTTTTGAGTAACGCACTACTTCTTCAAAACAGCGAATTACAAATTGCTATTGTATATTATTTTGTTGCTTTAAACCTGCGTTAGTCATGGTAATTTCACGGCATCAAGATCAGATCACGCGTCTTCGTTGCCAGATTTCTCTCGTTGAATTTCTTTTGGCTTTGTGACCTGCAATCTGAATGCTGTAGCTCTATTGAATGTCGTTGACCGCGACTTACAAGCCAACCACGATGAGGATAGCTCATTGAAGTAGAACTTTTATATCTAACCTGCCTTCATTGTTGCTCTCCCAGGATTATTTGGACGTGATTAAATTTCTGAGGGAAAAATCAATTTTACTTAGCAGCAACCTTTTCTCAAAGGTTCCCCAAATAAGCACTGTTCATGTGTTTTGAGTTTTGACTCGTGAGCCGTTGAACTGGCAAAGGTCTACACAGAAGTCGGAAACTTGCTATACTTACACAACGGGAAACAAAACTCGGTAACAGAATTTTGGCTTTAAAAAGCAGTTAGCCAGTCTAGTAACAATTTGCAATTGTGATGATTGTAAAGACCCATTTTTGTTGCAATTTTTTAAAGAAAAAGTAATTAGTAATTTGATTGCAAATTACTTTTCTTTTGGAGTAATTTTTCGCTAGTAATTCATTACTTTTTATTTCAAGTAATTGACACCAGGAATTAATTACTTTCCAATCCAAGTAATTTTGGTAGTAATTAATTACTGATGTATGAGTAGTTTTACAGCCCTGCTTCTAGCAAACTAATGTTCGATGCTTTTAGCTTCAGCATTGGCAAATCAGTTTTAAAAGCTCGAGCAACAGTTCTAGCAAGATAGAAAACTTGACTAGTTCTTTTAACTCTGCCAAACAGTTACTTGTTTGGTAAAATAAGGACTACTTTTTAGGTTTATAAACCAAGCTCGGTTTGATTCATGGTTGAGGTTGATTACGGCACTGGAAATTAGTTAGACTTAGGAATAGGATTAGAGTTAGGTTTAGAGCTAGTAGGGCGTTATTGAAAATTAATAGATCATACTAAATTCGAAAGACAAGGCAGCGACAAATGGCCCAGTTGGTAGAGCAATGGCACCAAAGTCAATGCCATCGGTCTTGCTTTCTTTATGGTTCAATCAAGGAGTTCATAATATATCTTTTATTTCTGTTTTTTAGTTCAAGTTTTACGATGGTGAGAAAATACTGCAGTCGCCAATTTTTAAACGTATAGACTAATTAGTTTAATAAGTTGTAAATTTATGTTAAGTTAGTTTCTCTGTGAGTAGCTTGGTAAGTCGACTATGACATTGCATTATATTTAGCTCTAGCTCGTAGATAACAGACATTTCATGCCACACTTGGCCATTTTAACTTATAACTCATGATTCCATTTTAAGAGGCAGACTGTTCAATGTTGAGTTGAGCGTGTCCTATAATTAATCATGGAAGAAGAAAACGGTTAGCTTTTAGAAAATAGGGATAGCAAGCTAGAAGCAGCTAGAAGCAGCTTCTATGTCCAAACGGGAAGGACGAAAATGCTGGACAAAAAGCGGAATTGGTTATCCACGGGGTAGGGATAGACCTAGCCAATTGAAGCACAAACCTTTGAGATGTTTATAAGCTTTAGCACGCATTGTTTGTCGTCTTCTCGCCTCCGAACCAAAAGCGCCTTTCCAAATGAGCCTTCTCCAATCTGCTTGACTTTTACGTACTTTTCCATGGCAGTTATTGAGCGTCAGTCCAAAATTCGAAGTAAATACGATCCGAATTCCAATATAGAAGGCTTACCGGCTGCAGCAACGACTGATTAAAAGCTTCGTTCTGCTCTATATCTCGAAGGCAGCTTGGGTTTACACTTTATTATTGGTAGCTAAAATCAGCTACTAATTCTGGAGAGTGCATCTAAGATCCAACGATTGAAACATGCAAGTCAGGCTAGGCTAGCTTGTTCACTTTCACTGGAAACTCGAATACTTCTGCATTTCTACACAAATCCACAACAAAAATGGCGGCCATCTAGCTTGAGCCCAGCCTCTAATCTCATTTACATCAGCATTCTGTTGCCAATGGTTACGTATTGCCAGAACGGGACGATATGAATCGCAAAGGTAAAAGAGGATGGGATTGAATTCATATTTAATTTAATGAGCAGGACAAAAGGTACATACATATAATTAGATACACTACAAATAATCACAGTGTCTAAGGTCATAGTCTCCGAAGATAAGAGTCAAAAACCAAATTTCTGAGAGACGTCAAAAGATCATCAACCCATAGTGAGAGAAATTCTCTTGCGTAAACATCAAATTTTGCCAATTCTTACATTTCACCCTTTCACTATACAACAAAGGGTCAACGTCGACGCTGTGAGATGTGTCTGTGTTGAGTGGCAACAGTTAATTCGTGTCTCATTGAGATGCATTCGATGCAAGATTGCATGCGACCCTACATGGTGAAGCCATGGAGAAGCAAAGCTGATCATGTCGATCGCCTGAGTTAAGCCCAACGGCTACGCCTGTCCAATGACGCATTCGATTATTTCTTGATCGCTTATTTCCACCTTGGTTGGCTCTGCTTGGTTAGCTGGTGGCGTAACAGTGACAGGCACGGCCGAGTGGTGCAGCACGTAGGAACTGACGCTGCCCAAGAACGTCCTTCGCAGCCAACCCAAGCCCCTCGCACCCATCACGATACCATCGACAGACTCGTCCTTTGCCAAGCTGCAAATCGCCTCACCAGGGCCGTTCTCATTCGACTCGATGTGAATGCTGCATTCGACACCCTCGTCCTTCAGCTGCTGTTTGTATCCGTCCAGGACAGATTTGGATTTCTCGTGCATTGACTCCACTTCATGTTTGTATTCCGATTGGAAGCGAAGGGGATCCATACCAGTGAAGGAAATTGGGATCACTGGAGGCTCAACAACACTGACCAACTTCACGACGTCACCGTCTTGTTTTATGGTCTGAAGGTAGAAATCCACTGCCCTTCTGCTGTGTTCAGATCCATCCACCGGCAGCAGGAAGCTTCTTCTCACAGCATCCGACGCCATTCTGCAGAAACAGTACGGTTAATTCCCTTAACAGAATTAGCCAAGTGACGGTGCACAAATCACCAACACCCCTACGCTTTGCCAGACTGCTTGGACTGAAGGCGACGTGGAGTTTGCAAACTCGTTTATGCTTTCACCCGAGTGGGCAGATCCCTGACAAATCGCACGTGCGCCAGTCCCAAACAAAGTGTTTGCGGGCAATCAAGCCTGTCAGTTTCCTTGGCAACAGCTGGAGACGTGACGCGCTGCTCGTCCGTGCTTGGATGCGATTTTATTTATATAGACGGTCCTCTACATGAAGAGGCCGTCCCTCTTCCTCTTAATGCACTTACTACATAAACTACGCCATAAATCACAGTCAGACGCGGCTGACAAAGTAACACCAAACAAAGACAAATCAACATTCAATACATCACCATACAATGCCACNTAATTATGGTAGTTGTCAGAACTCATCCGACCTGTATTTATATTTATTTAGCTGACTTTACTAGGCACGATTGCGTTGCTACTTTTGTTGAACTTCCGATTGCCGACACGAACCATGAACAGGCTCGCAGACCACCTGTTAGATAAAGTAATGACCAGAGCAAGCAAAATGTACATGGCATACATGGCTGTCGATTTATCACTGATGTTCAAGAAAAATTGAATCCGCATTTGAATACAGCTCAGGAATTAATTAAAGCTAACTTAAAATTTCTAAGAGATAGTCTTAGGATTACTTCTAGCAAGCTGTTCCATTTGCTGATGCTGAACCAGGGTAAGCCTTTTTAGGCTCGGCATGTGTAAATTGTTCTTCCGTCATTTAGTTTTGTGGTCAGAGTCCAGTAGTGTGTGTAGGCAATAAGGCAAGCACAAAGATCAAGTAAATTTTGATAAAAATATTATTTCAAGCAATTTAGCGCTATTGACTCCGAATTTCGGAGAAGAAAAGCATCTGAAGGTTGATTGGAAGGGGGCAATGTGNGGTTATGAAAGTACAGTATTTACCACACGACGTTGCTCTAGCATAGTTTGATGCGTGAGAACCTATCTTTAATAAATATATGCATCAGCATTGCGATGACAGTGTTGATCAGGNGGATGCGATATCACCATGCGATGGTCTGCTTTTCCACGCTGCTACGGCTTGGCTACTATACCAAAACAGTAACTAATTATGGTAGTTGTCAGAACTCATCCGACCTGTATTTATATTTATTTAGCTGACTTTACTAGGCACGATTGNTCTGTGTTGAGTGGCAACAGTTAATTCGTGTCTCATTGAGATGCATTCGATGCAAGATTGCATGCGATCCTACATCGAGAAGCCATGGAGAAGCAAAGCTGATCATGTCGATCGCCTGAGTTAAGCCCATGAACGGCTACGCCTGTCCAATGACGCATTCGATTATTTCTTGATCGCTTATTTCCACCTTGGTTGGCTCTGCTTGGTTAGCTGGTGGCGTAACAGTGACAGGCACGGCCGAGTGGTGCAGCACATAGGAACTGACGCTGCCCAAGAACGTCCTTCGCA
>OFHS01002433.1:0-21068 GCA_900245855.1 Calvadosia cruxmelitensis | reverse complement strand
ATCGTTATGGACATTGAGTTAAATATAAATCCTTTGTAATCATTGCATGTTTTATTTAGCCACGTTTATTATTGTCTCACTCGTTGAAAGGGGAGATGTGACATTAGGAGTAGAATCATCTTTTGTACATATACAAAATATATGACACATGTGCCCCTTTGAAAAAAAGCCACTGAGCGGCTTATTGGGTTCCACAATAAGTGATGATGATGATGATGATGATGATGATCACACCACGTATTTATCCCAAGATTGATTGAATCTCAATTAGAAATTCTTTACGCTTTTTGAGCGTCACAGACGACGTGATGATGACACTTATTCTGTACTTGACACACATCACGTTCTACTGACATGTATATAACCGATAAATGTAAGGCCACTAACAATGTAAATATTTGAGTTCACCTGAATATAGCTCTGCACATTTTAGTCTTTGAAGGGTGCTTTACAGCATTAGAAAAATGGTTTCTTTCAAATCGGCATTCTCATATGATATCAGTCTCTTTTTGAACGCTAAATAAACTTCAAATGGATATAAATGGACTTCAAATATTCGTACTACCCTAGGTTAATAATTATCCCAGCAACGCGGGTAACTCGCAGCTAGCTTTCACGTGCCTTTTGCAAAATCGTCCCTTTTACGAAGTTTTTCGGATTTTCAATTTCCATCGCTTTGGAATAACTTTGATTTTGTACTTGACATACTTGTACCAACTCCATGCTTTACTAGAAAATTAAAAAACAATGTTATTGATTCCTCCTCATCATTTGCACAGTAAAAAAACTGCTACATATGCAACTAAACTGACTCTACCCGATTACTACTTATTACTGAACTTTCTTTGATTTTCTCTTTAGCATTTTATCAGTTCTTTTCTTTGCTTCTCTTAATATTCAACAAACTTGTATAATTATTTCTATACTTCATGACTTTTTCTAGGGCGTCCCAAACAATTATGGGATTGTCTGGCGAGAACGAGGCAGCTGAAGGCAAGGTCCGTCACGTGACTCGTTCCTTGTGATCGATGGTACGACATTGGAAATCCGCACTCTCACAAAACACACCGTTCGCTTTCTCTCTTTTTCTCGGGTGACGATGGCGCGGCAGCAACTCTTGTTTGTCGTGCTTGCCTTTGCCATCTTCGCTCCTCATGGATACTCATTTCCCACATCGCAAAGATTTCAGCTGGCCAAGCAGAGTCAACTAAGCTTCGTCAAATCGTCATTTCATCCGAAGTTCGCTTCCAAGTCGGCGTCTTCTTCTGCGTGGTGCACGGTGTGCCAGCTGAGTGTTGGCCTGGCGCAGGCGGCGCTTTCTCTCAACCAGGCGAGGAGTGAAGTGACCAGCCTCATGCAAAGGTTGTGTGTGGACTTCAAGATTGAAGACAAGACTGTATGCTTTGGAATTGTCAAAGAGTTCGAGGATGAAGTGCTGACCGTGTTTGATCGATTGGTGCTGAGTCCGCACGAGTTCTGCGGAGCCATCCTTGGCAAGTCATGCGGTCAATATGTCGACCCTCGAGGACCTTGGAATGTTACCTTGCCCAGGACGGAGAAACCCCCCGTTAGACCTATCCTTCCACCCAAGGCAAGTTTGTTTCTTTCTTTGTTTCTTGCATTTTCTACGTTTCGCAATCATAAATCTCTTTCAGTTGTGTTTTGTGATGATGTCTGCAATACAATGGTTGCGTGACCGCAGTTGACTCTCAACACAAGTGACGCATTAGCACGTTTGTTTGCATCACAATGCAATGCCGGCGAAGTGCTTTTTCCAAACGGTTGGCATTCCTGCTGCAGCATGTGTGGGGTCTCCTACTGTGCTGGGTATTGGCTGCACCCTCAGCACGCGCGAATGGCACCAGCATGCCAGACAGCAGCGCCGAAATTTATGCCAATCACTTCATTCCGGGCAGAGATGACACAGCACCACGTGATCACAGACCAGCAGACCATGGTGCTGGCTGGGTGTCGCTAGGGGAATGGCCAATGGGGTGTGCATGGACGAAGGGTTCGCAGATAATTATACAAACATGATTGTTTCTTCCTGTAGCAATAGTGTCCCATTATCCAGCAGCATTACAGGTGAAGAAATAAAGATGAAGGAAAAATGTTACTTTGTTTCAGGCGGGATCACCGGTCTCTAAAGTACTGCAGCTTACAGACACACATCTGGACAGACAATACATGGAAGGAGCAAACACGGATTGTGGAGAGCCACTCTGTTGCCGAAGAAGCAATGGCCCCGCCCGTAAGTTATGATCTCTGAATTCAAATGATCTATTCCTACTGCGAGACACCTATGAACACGGAAAGATAAATAACCATGGCAAATCATCATCTGCATAGTGCTCGTCTCTTGTTGTTTCTGAGCTTGCTTTTTGTTATTAGCATGTTGCTCTCATTCTAGCCAAGGGCGTGACCCCTGCTGGAAAATGGGGCTACTTCAACTGTGACACGCCTGTTGTGATGCTGGATAACCTCCTGGGTCACATCCAAGAAATGCACAAAGACGTACGTACTGAATGTGGAATGCTACGGTCCTCGTAATTGTGTCCTTGAATGTGCTTTGTTGTGCGTTCGATGGAGTGACTTCTGTACGTTACTTCACAGCTTGATTACATCATCTGGACCGGAGATATACCCGCACACAATGTGTGGAATCAAAGCCGTGACGATCAGGTATTCAAGTAGAAGTAGGTTCCAGTGTTGTAAAAAGATGGAATTGTGAAACTTGAGAAATTTAAGAAGCTTTGCATGTTGCTTGGTCTTAAAGAGCAAAATCAAAAGATCAAACAATGTTTTACTGTACAAGTGCTAGTTTCCAAAGGCCAAAGTAACAGTTTTTTCTCTGAATGAAGAATTTAATGATTTGCTGTTGTTAACAACTAACTCAATTCAAAGGTAGCTAAACTAATGTCTGGACTTTGGATTAAAGGCTCCTAATTGATCTAAGGACTTGTTAGGATTAATTATTAATATCTCTTGAGGTTTTCACTTTGCATTACCGCCAGTCAGTACTCTCACCTTTGACCTTTTGAGTGGTAGGCTTGTTGATTGTGTTAATTTGGATCTGTGACATTTGTTTGTTAGTTGGAAGCAATTGCGTATGGTGTCAAGGTGCTGAAGAAGTACTTCCCTGACAAGAAAGTCTACCCATGCCTTGGCAACCATGAAAGCGCCCCTGTGAACAGGTAATTAGGCCAGAGTCTGCCGCTTTGCCACTCAGCACTACCAGTCTACCACTGCATGAAGCAGTAGATTGTAAACTGCCTTCAAGCACCTCTGTGTTCCAGTCATACCTTGTAACGAAATAGTTTTACTTGAGTGGCAGGTAGAAACTTTCAGGAATTCTACTTGTGTTACTTTTGAAGCGGCTTCATTATTTTCTGCCATTTTGTTTTGGGAAAGCCATGGAAAAACATCTCCTTCACTCGTTCATTGGCATAATTATGATACCTGAAAAGCCGATCATTGGCAATCCAATGTGAATACACTGGTTTGAGCAAATCAATGGGCAGTAACAGCAATGTATACCTGTTTTTTTTTTCACAATGAAATTCAATATTGTTAGAACGACTGTTACGACATTTCTGTTATAACGTGCTGCATCTGAGTGTCTATTCAGCCTAGATGGGTTGGTTACTTATAATTCAATTAATTAAAACGTTAATTTAGAAGTTTAACAGACTTACCTCGAAGGAAGTTGAGATTTGACTATAATTCTATAATTCTACAAAGTTAGTGGACTGTCTGCTCATTTGCATATCTTTTGTGACTAGAGACCAACATTGTTTTGACCCTGTGGAGGATATGTATATGTAAGATGGTACCTGTTTTCGCTGTAATAGAAACTACTAAATATTCAAGAATACTTCTACTTACTGTTTGTAGTTTTTGACTGCCACATTCCCAAATATTTACCATTTCTTGTTTGTTATCTGCTTGTAGCTTCCCACCACCATTTATCACAGGAAAAGAATCAGACCGCTGGCTTCTTGACGGACTATCTACTGATTGGCTAAATTGGTTGCCAAGTGACACTAAGGCAACAATAGAAAGGTGTGTTTGCAATGACCTTGACGACAGTGATGCCGTGGTGTTGCAGTTGGCTTCTGTTAACTAACAGCCTTGTTTGCTCTACACAGGGGGGGCTTTTACACGACATTGGTCAACAAAGGTCTGAGGCTCATCTCCATCAATATGAACTTTTGCAACAACCAGAATTGGTGGCTGCTTCTGAACAACACAGATCCAGCAGGACAGCTTCAGTGGCTGATTGGCGTCTTGCAAAGCGCCGAAGACAGCGGGGAGAAGGTACACATAATTAAACACAACGAGCACTTAATCGTGAAACTAATTCACTGATTGGACGGAATAATAAATGTTGTCTGCTGTTTGCACTTTGCAGTTAAGGTGGCTCAGATTGTAGTCGGCAATGACTTACTAACTGGAAGTGAATTGAATATAGTATTGTATTCCATGACAAGACCATAGATCGATGAGACGCATCCAATTATGCAGGGCAGCATGATTAACAGTCTGATATCACATTAATTGAGTTTGCCGTTACTGTTAAGGTACACATCATTGGTCATATTCCTCCCGGCGTTACAACGTGCATCCGCCACTGGAGTTGGAATTACTACCATATCATCAACCGCTACGAAAGCACTGTTGTTGCTCAGTTCTTCGCCCATACGCATCACGATGAATTTGAGATGTTTTATGATGAGAAGACACTCAAGCGACCTCTTGGGTAAGTGCGGTGCTTCCTGGGTGACCATTTGTTTGCTTGTCGTAGTATGGCAGCTGTTCATGCAACTTAGTTGGTGTTGGATGTTGATTCATTATAGATTGGCTTATATTGGACCAAGTGTCACACCCTATACCAATATCAACCCCGGTTATCGCATCTACCAAGTGGATGGCAACTATGCCAACAGCTCAAGGGTGAGAATGCAACGTCCATTGTAACATGAGTGGGCAGCATCAGTCACATTGCCTGTTAGTACTTCCCGCGTAATTATAGCATAGACAAAGTGCATGCTTTGGCATCCTTACCGTGATATGTGCAATGTTGACGAGAAGACATTGTTGACTACCAAACCATGACAAGCATAGCATATTGTTAGAACAGGAGGGTTCATGGTATTGGGTGATGTTGTGCATGGACTGAGTCAGTGATGAATGACCTTGGTAACTGGCATAGTATCACCAGTGCACATCTATTGTGTAGGTTGTGTTAGACCATGAGACGTACATCCTGGACCTGGACAAGGCAAACAAGGAAGGTGTTGCAAAGTGGGCTCTGGAGTACACGGCAAAGGCAGCATACAACATGACATCACTGTTGCCAAAAGACTGGGACGACTTCATCACAAGAATGGAGACGGATCGTGACTTATTCCTTACCTTTTACAAGTGAGCTGCATGTTGCATCACTGTGCACTTCCCTCCATCAATTGCAGTCCATGTTGTCTGTATGTTGCGCTTCTCTTTCTTTAGACACGTGTGGAAATCTCACCAGACTGACACATGTGATGCTGGTTGTCAAAAGGGGTTCCTGTGCCGTTTGAAAACCGGCAGGTCATATGACTCGCCTCTTTTTTGCCACTTTGAACATGAAGAAGCAGTGGCAGAATTTCATGCCAAGCAAGTTGCATTTGAGAAATGCTGATAATAATTTACAAATAACAGAAAAGTTGTATTTCCAAGGTTGTAATGATTTTCAAATGTCTCCTTGATGTACATATCACTGTAATTTTTTAAATCTAAGACAATGAGCACGAAATCAATAACTGATTGCTTTTTTGAGAGGGCTATTGTGTGACTGATTACTTCAAGATGTGTCTGCCGCTGACATATTTGACCACCAAAGACCTCATCTAGCAAGTAAGGCCTCGTCGATTGGTTTTGGCATTCTAAAATGGCTTTATTGCTAATCGTTAACATGTGACTTCTGTAGGTGCTTTCTAAACACTTCTTATATACAAGAAATTATGACTTTATTTGAAATGAATTGATTCTTTGGTTGATTGTTCATTGTCAGACGTCATTGGTTTCCAATTAAACATTGTTTCGGACTTGAATCAAATTCAGATGGAAATTTTGCTGCAAATGAGATAAAGGCTCGTTATTTGCCTGCGAGATGGAATCAGTCAATTTATGCAACAAGGTGGCTGATCAATTAACAAAGTGTGCATCTCACCAATCGTCAATCTCCTTTGTCGCAGGCCAGTACACCTTGAATCCAAATTCACTGCGGGGGAATGAACCCTGTAGATGAAGAGAAACCATCTGACTTAACTGAAACTTTTTGGGACACTGTCGTGTAACAAGAATTCTACCTTGTACTAAATTAAGTGAGTTTAATTATTTTTCAAATGTAAAGATCAAGGCCTGGCAAAATCAATACTGGCGGTGGGGGGCAGGTTTGACGTCAGCCCTATTTTAGGTGCAGACTTCGGGTTGTGCCCCACCAAATGATTCCCTCATGGCAGAATTGAGCTACACATAATTATGGAAATTCACTTTAGATTTTTCTATAACTCTAGCAACGTCTCAGTTCCAGTGGGCACTTTCTGGAGAGTGGAGCATGGTGCAAGCTAGGAATTAGACGTTTTTTGTTTGCGGTTCCGTTCCGCCGCTGTCAAATGCCGGTGCATTGGAGTGCCTTTCGAGTTAAATTTGCATGTCTTGCGGCATGTTTTTCCTTCCTATAGCCGAAAATGGAACAACGACGTAATTGTCAAGCACCCTTAATAGAAAGTTGGCAGGCAGTCCTTGAAAATGGAAGCGACAAATGTCAACCAAATAGCAGGGCAAGTGAGGGTGAACGCCTCGGCTGCTCGAACGAGCTGCTCTGCAAGACAGGTAGGTTTCCATGAGTGCTCAGGGATACGGGCGTAGCCCTTTCCTAATTCCGTAGGACAGGTTGAGCATCACAAGACGACTGACTCTCTCAATTCAGTATTGCGCACATATTTCCAGATTATAAAATGAAACAGTAGATGATGCAAGATAAATTTGGCAAATTGACTCACCGGGTTGATGCAATTGCACTCGGCCTCTTTCAAGTTGTAGCTATTGTACTTGTCAGCGCAGATTAACTGTGAACCAAGAACCAAGTAAGCAAGTAAGACAACCATTTTGAAGTGCAGGACTCAGCTAAGCCGTTGGTCAGTCTATCATTTCAGTACAAACATTCTTCATATTGACATGTTCATATATATATATATATGGAGCCCAATCACGTTGAAAACAGGTTGTGGATCAAGAGGGGGCAGCAAGGGAAGCAAAACGAGAGCTGGAAATGATAATGTTCTGCATGGCAGGATTTCTAGCTGTTGTTATTATATGTGTTTCTTCGCAAAGCATAGACTGACCAGGGACTCACAAAGAAACGTTAGTCTTTACAAATCGAGGCAAGCAGTGAATTGGAACAGAAAAACAAGCAGCACGGTCAGTCTCAAGCGTGAGGTTGGTCGTACGTTTTACCATCTGGGGGTTATATCCGATGTCTACGCTATGACAGCACTTTACAAACAAACCACGGCAATGCTCTGCTGACATGACCACTTGAAATACAATATGACTAAACAATGGTATATAGCAGTGAGACAAGTTAGCAATGGTATTAAGTATAGCGTTGTTTGATGTGGGAATCTCTTGATTTTATAATGATCTCAATGTGGATTGTTTTACTCAATCATCTATGAAAGTTGGTAAAGCAGTTTCTGACGTTCATTATCAATATTACATTATCACTAAGCAACAGTTTTTCCTTCATTTTATACACAGGTACTTAGATGCTTTTAATTATATCTGTTTCGTTATGGAAACATACAAAATACTTGTAGATTGGTCTTGTAATGAGGGGATCTGACATAATGAAACGTTCTATTATTAGATAAGTTGGTAAGAACTCACCAGGTCAGGCAAAGGATACAGCAACAGACTGTGGTCAAACGACCAATGGAGGGGACGGACGTGAATTGGCAACGGACATAGATGACCTTGTGCAGCAATGGTCTTCACAAACTAGATACAAAAAACCATCAAATAGAACTACAAAATAAACAAGTTGTGTGGTCCACAGTTAGCGTTTCCACTTGCAGCGAGCACATAATTATGTAAAGTTTTCAAAGTAAAGATACTATGAAATAAAATAAATAATTTTAAAGAAAAGCAGCTAACCCAAGCTACATTCAAAATTGCCAAAATTAACTTTGGGCCCTTTCTAAAGTTAAATTTCAAGGAAGGAAGACACCGTTCAATATCACAATGTGTATGAGCCAGCTAACGAAAGACAGATTGCAATGACACGTTCCAGCTGTGACCACAAGACAACTATAATCTATTGAAATGTAGGCATGAATGGTAGTACACCTCCATGGTGTCTCATGACTTACGTGATAGGGTATGCTTTCTGAGTCTGATGGCAAATGGACACAATTGCGACACATCTTGTTAATGATGTCCTCACGAAACACGACAATCTCCTGCGTGCAATAGCGTACCCTGAAAGTATGCAGATATATATTGACCTGGCATGATTGCAAACAAATCAACATCATCATTCTGCATTATTTAAACTGTTTTATTTGAGTATTGTGAGCATCGAAGAACATCTCGAATATTGTTGCAGTTAGTGCTGCGTAGGATGCATAGAATAATCGATTGTTTTAGCAGGCAAATCAAACAATCGCTTTCTCAAAATTACAAAATATTGATTTTATTGTGACCTTTCAGACATTTAGATGGTAGACACCAATGATGTGTTCCATACGTAGGCCTACACACTTGTTTTCAAAGTAGCGGACCATAGAATACCGCTAGACAAACCTAAAAATGAACCAGCAGAGAACTACAGCAACTATAGAAAGGAAAACTACTCAGGTAGGACAAGGAACAAAGGCCTCCGCATCATATCCAATGCACTGACCATCTATCAATTGTTTTGGTAAATAATCGACAATTGAAATCAGAGCAGCTTTCGTTGCTGTAGGCAATTGTACTTTTACACCATAGTTCGGTTGCAGCATTTACAAAACCATTCAATGAGAAGGATGGAAACAGAATAAGCATCAGGCCTCATATTGAAGGTTGTTTTGTAGCATTTTCAATACGAAGTCTATTTTGTTTGAATGAAAATGATTCTAATTTACAAAGGAGCATACTCGTACAACATTACCCTTTACTATAAGATATGAATGCTGACCTGCAGGGATTGGTGGAGAAAATGGAGAATGGCACTAGGTTCCTGAATTCTTCAGTCAGGGATGCTGGGAGTGATGGTCTAGGAGGAAACACAATGACAGTTGCCTGATGACGTCACTCGCATACAACTGTGTCCAAATTAAATGTCAATCATATTGGCAATGCAAATCAATACACTTGTGTCTGGGCAAAGGAGGTGACACAAATGGTTACAATGTCTGCTATAATGAGCATACCTTGGAAGGATGCCCTCCAGACCAGGGTCGTGTGGGCCAGGAACAAACAAGAAACGACTACTGCAATGCAAGGAACAACAACAAAAACCTGTCATCAACATAACACAGCAAACGAAGGATGCTATGACTCATGTGATGTACGCAACAACAACCACATCTAAGCAGTGAGGAACGAATTAAAACGCATATCAATCTACAGCCAAAAGAGAGCGAGAAGATATCCAAACAAACCGACAGTACGTGTCTCCTTACCTTTCCAATATTGATGGATATTCGGCAATCAGTTCTCCAAGAGACCGGAAAAGAGCTGCAGGAGACAGACATCGCAAAGATCAATAAAATGTAGTCATCATAATTATGATAAAATCCAATCTAAATTCTCTTCTGCAAATATCCTTGATTGCCACACCACAGGTTCTTAGTGCAGGTGGATTGAGAGAAGTTATGAAGAGCTCCACTGCACTAGGAGAGAGGGTCTTGCACCACAAAGGACTGCAACGTGTAGACTGAAGCACATCAAAACATCTCTGTCTCCTGTCAAACCAGATTTGAAAGGAACTGGCACAACACTGTAATATTTACGTGTTGCATATTTCAAGTAGATCTGAAAGATATTATAATAATGGGTAAAGGTGCTAGTGCTTCTTAAGCCAAGTTAACACAATGCAATGTTCTTCTCACAGCACCAGGCAGACTGTGAACAATGAGATGTGTTGCAAAAATCAATATTAGTAGTAATGTCTAAATAAAAATAGAAAGTAATTGTAATATAGTTGATGTAGAAAAGCTCTCACATCTGTAAAGAGCAGGCTTTCGCGACCCTTCCGGTTTGGAGCAAAAGTTTCCACACACAATGAACAACGCAGGAGGAGCTGCAGAGTAACCAGACAGCAACTTTCGAAATCTTGCCATCACCTGCAGCGAGATAGAATTCATGCAGCAAGTTGCATTGATGTTGTAGCACGTACAGATCATGTGACAATTATCATAGCGAGACAGCCAATTAGGGTTATGATTAATTTATGATTGCTAGCTAGACTACACAAGATGACGTCAAACAGTCATATGCGTCAAATTTACCATTTAAGTTATCTTTTTATGTATTAGCTGAGGCAAATGCATTTGAAGATTACTGATAAATTCTGTTCTATTGCATTGCAAACATAGATGGGAAAATGGTTCAAATATTGACTGCTATGACAACCTTACAGCCCAGCACCTTGACGGCCATGATATGAATCGTATATTACCAATCCGTCGCACATTAGCAATTGCAGCATACTGTTGCAGATCGCATTATACATCATCAATTACATGTGGTGTCTTGAACACAGGTAGTTTTTCAATGGACCAAGTGGAAACTTGGATTGATTCTAGCCTTTTTAAGGGACTACTGGAAGGTTGTCTTCTAGCACTGGTGACTAGAGTACACTCAGTACTGCCATTATCTTGCCAAGAACTTTGAGCACACTAAATCTCATTTTTCAAAGCATATGCAATATACATTATGACACATGACGACATGACTAATTAATAGGCCTACAAAACTACCGCTGGCACCAGAACAATACAACACGCAATGCATGACGATGTGATGCCACAACACTTGACGCCATGTATCACACCACAAACAGACACAATTTAAACTTCTCTACAAACTTGACAAATTTCCTAGTGGTCGACTTCTACACAGCAGCAGAAAATGGCAGTGAAATATTTGGTACCGAAGTTCAGTAAAACCAAATTAAAAATTCGAAATTTGTCCAACCTTGAAGGGTGGTCATTAAATACCAGGAAATTGTATCAATTGGAGCTTTTATAGGAGCGCTGGAAGGTGACCACCTTCCTGGAAACAATTGTAATTGAATACTGGGAAATTGTGTATATATTTGGCACTTTGTAGTTAGAGAATACGTCAAGCATGAAGAAAGACAAATTATAGGATAGCTGCTATTAAAGTTTAGACATTTGAAGTTGGTTATGATTGCCAGTTAGCTGGAAGGACAATGCTTACCTTTGCATCATCCAGCCATAAGTCCGACAAACAAATAAACATGGTATCTGGATTTCCACTTTCCAATTTCTTCAGCTTTTCCTGAAAATAAATGACACTTGATTCAAATAATCTTGATATTTTGACCTTTCCCAAGCAAAACTAACAACCAAGGAAATTGAGAAAAAAAAACGGAAGTGAAGCAAATTCTGTTGCTGTTGAAGATTCGTTATACTTTGAGTATCTGATGGAGAACCACGTTTCATATTATTTTAATACTATGGAAGCAACGTTAATTACAGGGGAGCCAAAGACACCAGTGCAATCCTTAGAAAGGGATTTTGATGGAGAAATGAAGTTAAAAGGCAGAAAAGGAATGTTTGATTTGATCAACTGATCATTGCCACAAACTGACCACAGAACTTTGTACGCCATTTATCAACTACGGGTCTTCTAAACAAACAAGCAGTTTTGGTTACAGAATGACCCTGTCATATCTGTCAATTTAACTATCTATGTATCACTGATGTGTAATAGTACCTTACAATTTATGACTGATATGATGCAATAAACAAACAAACTACCAAGTACAGGTCCAATGTAGTAGATTGATAAGCTTCACAGTTCACGTTTTATTGTAAACAATTGAATTACAAGCAATCTTGGTGATAAGGATGCGTCAAACTGATTGGATGTCAGATTGTCAGCAAGAGAGGTGGAATGAAGCATACCAATTATGAGCAGACGCTTACCAAAGAAGCAACGGAATGACTGCCTTGACCGCCAAAGAAATTCACATTGCCATAGAACGACCTAATAATAAAGAACAAGGCATAATATTATTAAGTTGCATTATTCTGTAAATTCGCATTCATCCACTGTTGGCTAAAATCTCTTGCTCTGAAAATTTTATTGTACAATGTCAAAGCAAGAATAATTTTTGTGATACGAAATATTCTGCCTATTGTTCACATGATTAGTTTTAAGGTAATGCCACAATGCTTTTTGATTTTAAATGTTTTACAACTTGTAACTCACAATTGTTAGCGTTGGCTTACTATGCCTATGTGAGACCTAGTACGGAGATTGATACCCTGGAAAAGGTGTGAAAAATACGGTGGCCCACAACTGCCACGGCATCAATTTCAGGAAACATCGCGCAACATTTCGCACGGCAATGATTTATCGAAACACTGCAACAACAGTTTGCGGAAACGCAGAGAAACATTTCGTCCTGGGACAACACTTTCAATGCGATTGGGGGCAACGTCGGTGACTTAGGGGCTGTTTACATGAGGCGGGCCAGCCCGGTTGGCACCGGGATGGGCTAATTTTGTCGATTGTTTATATGGGAATTTTCTGTCCGGGCTGGCCCTGCTTCAGCCCGGCAAATTTTCGCCTGGCTGGTCGCTATTTCTTGGACGCAAGCGTGTTCGCCACATTTTCGGCGTTGGAAGCACGTCTTTTGGTCTGCATAAACTCTGGTTGTCCTTCTATTGTACTACCAGTGCATTCTGTAACTCCTTTTATGGAATAGGACAATCAGAATAGAAGTCATGTTTAATTACAAGCTCGATCACTTCGCTACTCGATTGAAACTGTTTGCTTTGGATTCCATAATGTGTAATTATGATGAAAAGCGAAAGAAAGATACAGACTTGAGCTATTACCAACGCACACGAGTCGACAAATTATCCGTTGGCACCAAATGTCAAATTTTATGTCACCCTTGCGCTTGTGTAGAAAACTTCAACTGCCGGGCCAGCCCGTCTGATATTGTTTATATGGCATTTTGTCGCATTTTTCATCTCACCCAGGTGGGATCCCACCTCACCGGGCTGGCCCGAAAATCATATAAACGCACCGCACAGAAACAATGCGAAACAATAGCAGGCAACAATCTCACTCAAAGGTGTCAGCCTGTTTAGCCGGGCTGGCCCGCCTCATGGAAACAGGCCCTTAGGAATGGAGATTGGCATTCAGTGGCCGATTGCTAATCGGCTTACCTATACTTCTACCGTTCTCACGCTATAACATGGCAAGAGCGCGATATTTATAGATTTAATCCCATTTTATATTAGTCATATTTTGATGAACACTGACATTCTCCTGTTTTCGTGATGTCATTCAAAGGAAGTGAGGAATGAGAGGCAATTCAAAAACTCGAGTTCAAGCCTTGTGAATTTTATGAATAATGAATACAAGACACAATTGAAAAGGCGATTTGAAAATCAGAGAACGCAAAACTGAATGCTCGCATATCAAGTCTCTATGAACGTCTACGGAAATCTGAACAACAGTGTATTTCTCCATTTGGATTAATTACTGCAAATGTTGATGATGGAAATGGAGCAATTGAAAACAGTGGATGAACGACAGCAGCTGCATTATTCATCTTGCAGAGCTTGGCTCGTGGTGGTTTGCTGATATGGAATAATGGACATGATTTGCCTTGAACTCGGGCCAGCGTTGGGCCACAAGTGATTGCTGTGGGCTGTGCCCTGACTCAGTGGCTCGTGTACACACGAGAAAGGTCTGCTTCGTTGCTCAGTCTCTTCATAAGACCACTCAGCGTATCCACTCCTAGAGGTCTATTCTCATACTATGTTGTATTGGCTCGCAACCAACTTCCTTTCGGATTGGAGTAGTTTGTCGCAATGTGGGTTGAGTTTTATCAAGTACAAATTCAAAGCTGTTTTGTGTATCCGTCGTTGCTGCCGTCACTTCTGTATAATGATTCTGCCTAGGCACTCAAATCACTCTTTGTCATGAATTCCTCCCTAGCTATTCTTCGTCATTTCGGAATGGCTTATCGTTGCATTCTATCTGTCTTCTTCCTCTATGTCGAAAGTAAAACTACTGTTTGCCAGAATACCCGTAATTGTTTAAATGTCTAGCCAAAATTGTTTGTGCTTCCATTATTTGTGATTCATGACTTAGCGATAAAAATGTGTACCGTTGAATATACTATTCGTATCATGCAGTTCGTTGAGCGTTTCGATTTTTTATTCTACTGAGAAAGCAACTTGTCCTGTTGTTGTTGTTTCTGCAAACCGTTCCAAACCAGCTCTACGCCACCCATTGCGGTAGCCGTCAATCTAAGTCCAAAGTTAAAGTTGGGGTCAAAGAGGTTCCCTATGCCACTTTGCAAATTTGTTGTCAACATTTCTGTGCGATATCGAGTTCTATCACCACACCTTTTAGCCAATCAGATTGCGAGAATCCAAAATGCTATGTTATAATATAAAATATGACATAGATTGGCAGAAATTACGCACTTTTCACAGCTATGTAAAAGCTTCAATGTTAAATTCGCTGATTACTTTTGGACCTATTTTCACTACGGACGACAAAGAGAAATCTTCGGACAAGGCTCTCATGGATTTTATTTAAAATATTTCCCCTTATAACCTAGCTTAAAGCTTGCTGAGCTGCGACTCGTGAGAAATCGCAACGAGCGGACTCGATGGCAGCAGACGCGGCTTCCGAGAAGGTGCTAATCCAAGGCACATTTCTCTGAAATCACATGTGAACGTTATTCACTGAAACCGTCGAATGCACAGTAGGGGCTGGGAAAAACAGAATTTGTTCCCATCGCTGTCAATGAACAACTTGAGCAGACTTGCACTGGCCACGAGAAGGGGCCAGGAACTCGCAGGCAGACCTCTCTGCCCTTGTCGCCTTCTAGAGGCCAACAAGCAAATTTGTCAGTGTTTGACCACAGCTGGTACTCAGATTGCGCATCAACGACTTACGGAAATGCCCCTGATTTTTCCTCATCTCATTCGTTTTGCAACGGAGTATTATGAATACACTGTAGCTGTAAACCTGCAATTGACCTGTTGGAACACGGACGATAAATCGATGAAGGTGAAATTAGCGACTGGATGAGTAGAAACGGAAACGCTTACGGATCATGTTCGATGCAACAGTCAATAATGGAACGCAAGCTTCACAAATGAACCAGCGCGACAGCGACACAGTGGATTATTCGCTGGAACTATGCCGAATTGGAGATTGCGATTTAGTGAGCAAAGCATGCTGTAGGCTTTGACATTGCAAGGCGAATTCGAAGAATCCGTATTTGGGACTGCAAACTTTAATTTACTTGCCGTAAATTCAGACTAAACTTGCAAATTTCAATGCGACTGCTGTACAAATGACTGTAAGCTGAATTCTCTGTTGTCATATGCTATGCAACGCAATTACAGGATGTAAATTGCAGCAGACCACACGTCGATTCATTGAATCGATTTGCGCGACCTCCAAACGTTTCTCAAATCCAGAATAATTTTGAGACACCCATTTTCAGATGTTAAAGCACCAGAAACTGCCGGTTCCCGATGAAATTTCAAAAAAAAAGTTTTTTTGGACCACCCTAGTGTCTAATGAAAATTACACGCCATGTGTGTTGTCGCAGGAACAACATTATTGATGAGGATTATTCAAAACAAGCGGATACAAAGAGGCGAGGACAAAACATGTTCTAGCATCTTTGCACGCTGCAACTACGAAGAGTCAAGTCTGATTCTCATATAATTTACAACATTTTAAACAACCTGGTTGATCTACCAATATATAATTTATTTACATATGACGTCACTACGAAGCGCTCATTAGTCATCCCATGGTGGAACCATATCTTCCTCATGATATTGTCACTGTGTCAACATTCTTATTTTCAAGAACCAGTTAGACAAACAAAATTCAATAAAATATGGATAGATAGCTTCTGGTACAATGAAACCTGTCTATAACAGTCACCTTTGGGACCTGATAAAAATGACCTTATAGACAGGTGGCCTTTCTGTCCAGGTTGATTTCTATAGAAAGTGTCATTTTGGATTTATAAAGTGGCCTTTATACACAGGGGGTTGCTCTATAGAGGTGGCCACTACTACAGGTTTGACAATATAAGGAATGTGCTGCCTCTTCGATAGCAATTTGTCACATGTGTGGTGGTGATCTAGCTTACTTTTTAAGCAAAGGATCATCAAGAGAGTGACAGTTAAAAGTGTTACTTAGGAATGCAATGTTTGATAAAACCAGAAGATATTAAAACTATTTAATTAAGGTTGCATTAAGTAAGTGGTTCAGTTCTTATTTTCTACCTGGTCTTTCTTGATGACTCGGCCGGTGGGAATCCCAAAGCAGTGATATGAAACATCTGATCATCGTACTTTCCTGGTATCAAAGACAAAAGAAGAACAATATTATTTATGTGCATATCAAAAAAGATTACCAACATGAATTACAAACAGTGCTCAGATCAAACAATCATGATTAGCTACGGTATTCCGTTAGCTTCCGTGCTGCAATAGAAATACGCAGCAGCAAATGACCTGATTCACAATCAGCATCTACAAAAGTGCAGTTCTGCTTCAAATCCATTTGGCAGTCAAATCCATTGAAATGGAAGTTGGGTTTTGGTCTGTTCAACCAACAGACTGATAATTTGAATGTTGCAATTGGAGACTAAATACGCCACGTGAACGACACCATCATTCTTACTAAACGAGGCTACAGTGCAGCACCATTGTACAATGGAGGGACACCACATAACAGCAAAATGTAACAGTTCTTCAAAATTAAACATTGTACAGTTTGAATATTTCAACAAGTTCAGCATATCAATAAAACTGCTGACCTCACCTTCGGCAAGAACAAAACAGTTCTCTGTGAACAAGCCAGTGTGAAAAAGTTGGAAATATCAGTCAAGGTTGCAAATATGTCAATGAAATTGAGTGCTAAAGATGCAGCTGGCATCATTTCTATATTGCAGAGTAAAAGGAGATATCCTAGATCCAAATTACATCACACATTCAATAAAACAGTTGCTGACATGAAGCAATAACAGGCATCTCATTCTCAAGGATATAGCTTCTGCCAGATCGACAGCAACAACGCCTGACGGGTCCTCCAGATAGATTTTGCCCTGCAGAAACGTAGAAATGACAAGTTGTAACAAGCAGAGCTCATACAGTAGAATGTCCAATCGCAACGCTCATGAGAACATCACTACAATAATCAAATGTCACAACACGCCGTTGTGTAAGTTATGTTTGATGGGTCAATGAACGCTGACAACATTTTCATGGCAATCTACCGTACCTCACTCATCTGAATCAGCATTCCCAAGACGATGACGTCATCAAGGCTACCAGAACAGCCCAGCAAATGCTCCACCGGTTTTAGCTGCCAAGAATTCAAGAGAAAGAATCGTCACACCTCATGAAACAAAGGCATTTTCATCCACATGGTCACAGTCTTGGTCCCAGGAATACCATGTGGTTGTTGTGGTGGTGGATGGGTAGAACAAGTGCTTTCATCAAGGATGATGACGCAAATTAAGACAAGTTCACAATCAAACTACAGCACATTCAGAGATTGGTATAATACGTCTCTAGATTTCATGATGTCGTTGACAACAATAGGAAATTGATTGTTCCTGTCTGTAGCACTGTTGACGCAACCTGGGTCATGATCACATATCCTATTAATTGTAAGACGGATAACTTGGTGGTCAAATGGAACTGATAATCCTGTTTGATCAGTTCATAGTAGCCAAGGGCTGCATGTGACGACATTGTTTGAGAGAAGTTGCATTTTAATAATATCAACTCAATATGGGCTAAATAATATTGAAAATTGAACATTTCAATGGATAAGTGATAAATGTCCGGTGAGTCTAACCTGTATGTTAGGTGGCAAAGCACACTGAAAAGCAAAGGATCTTCAAAGATTTAGTATTCGACATACCTGAAATTTCTTTGATTTTTGGGTTGCAGAAGAAGCAGAAGAAGCCGGCACAAACAACTCGTGATGGAGCGTCCTCTGGAGAAACAAAACAAAATCAAACACTTCCTAAATAATTATTACAGAGGAATGTAAAAGCATAAATTATTGAGATTTGACGTGTGGTCGGGTGCAGCCGTGAGACACAAAAACAAGGCACAATAATCAAAATGAATAAATGCCAACTGAAACAATTAATGTGTTTTCTGCAACAATTCAGTAATTCTATCCGGTGCGGCTTCGTCCAAGCAACGACTTGTAAAGGCGATCTTCTTGCAAAGGCAATTCTGACACACACAGCTTAGAGATTACTGTGTGTCAAACTGGGTTCTGCCAAATGCGCGAGAACGGCAGCGCAAACTATTGAAGTCGAAAGAAGGGAACTTTCCTGTACTAAGCAATTCCGACATGGGTTCCGACCTCCTCCCCCTTCTCGCTGGTAGTAAATATTCTCAGAAGTTGCTGTTTAGAGAGCGATATCTCAGGTTCTCGATGTCTCAGTGGAAAAATTCTTTTTGCCAATCGTATTTTTGCATCGAGTGGTGCCCACATGTGAAATATCGAACTTGGTGCCAGTAGCACTTTAAAAAATTTAGAAATTCTAAATTACAGGCAAATCAAGAGCTATCATTAAATTCATAAAGCCTGAGAATGAAATTGACATTGAAAAGTGACGAGGATAAATTGTTTCCGTGCTAGTAGCTTGCAAAATGGCAGTGGAGGAGTGTTCTTTGTGCATACAAGATCTCAGAAGAATCTCTCGTAGGCTACATCTAGTAGACGGTGCCGCATGCAAATGGCATTGGCTGTGAATCAGCACACGCTTAGCACATTCCATTGCAGCAAATACGAACTCATGCATTTACCTTGACGCCAAGAAAATTACACTACCAGCAGCACTCAGATGGTTACTACAGTTGCTATGGTAATTAGATAGGGACAGTGACACATAGGATATTGAGAGGAGCAATGTGTAACTTACCTGGCGTAGCAGTTCGTAGCGGTTTCTATACATCTGCATCTTGTCATCAGCATTGCCAAGCAACCGTGCTTTCTTTAACGACCTTATAGGTGAAACAAACAAACAAACAAACAAGTAAGTGTAAGGGCAACCAAGTGATGGGAATGTTCTGTCCACAGTTTCATACTATTGGCCTATAAATTTACACTGCTTTTCAAATGGCATGCTGTTGCAGTGTCTGCCTCTAATTCGGGTATGTCTGCATAAAGCCTCGTCAACTTAATATGAATCTTGTAGTAATGTCTGGTTTGCAAACAGATGGTGCTCATGTAGTTGTCATGACATTGCTTGTGGATCAGCAGATCTGTGACAACACATTGAATTCTATGTTGGTATTTGGATAATCAGGTTCAAAGACAGGAATGAGTAAATCGCCATTTCAACACTCTTCTTAAATTCAATTTTCAACTCCAAGGGTTTGATCAATCTTACATGGAGTAGCATAAAGTGTAATGCACAACACAAATACTATGTAACCAGCAAACCAAGCGAGCAATCTACTAAACGTTAGCATAGTGACTCACATTATAAACTTCTTCCTCTCTCTGTGATACTCGTATCTGGGAATACTGAAGAGAACGAAGCACTCAAATCAGATAAAATTGGAAAAGAAAACAGTCTAATGTTGAAAACACTTTAGTAATTATGATGCCGTTCCTCAACAGCTACCGACCTGAATGCATCGATGAAGTCGAACACTTTGCAGCTGAAATTAAAAGCATCATATGAAAGAACATGAGCTCAAGACCTAAGAACTCGGATTCACCATGATCAGGCCCATTCTGCTTCGATAGCAGATCTAAGCAGATCTACCCAAGAATATCAATTACAGTCTACCTATCAGCTAATTATTTATCAATGTTGGCAAAAGCCTTTCCAATAATTTTCATTAGCAGCGGCAACGCCATACACATGGTCATGACAATACAATCGCAGACATTCAGAAAGGCGTCTATCACATGGCTGTGTCGCATTGAACAACATTCATACTCAAATGTCCATCCAACGGTCCTTGTGATGTCACAAACACATTGCTTCAAAACCAAACCACTGACCTGTCCTCATTGTCATTGAACTGGCCACACTCCTGTACTGCTACCTCAATGACTTCTTGTGAAATAAATGTTGACGTCACTGAACAGAAATAGAAATCAAGTCAGGTCAGGCAGCAAGCATGCAAGCAATAGAAAGCCAATTATCTGATAGAATCCATTGTCAATCAAAAGCTATTTTGCTACAATTATCACATGCTTGTTTACAAATTAAAAAGATCCCAGGTACTCCATGTTTTACTCGCATCTTCCATATGATTGATATATAATTTAACATAGTTTAACATGATTTAATTCGATCTGTCCAATGACTTGCTTCTTAGCCAGAACAGCTTCAGAACCAATCATGGTCTTAGCTGGAACAGCAGAAACTGAGCTGTCATTGATGTAACTGAATTCAACTGGCCAGAACGGCAGCGTAACATACATGTTTGGCTTTGTACAGACTCCACGACCTTTGCAATCCACAGAGAACGCTTGCTTTTGTCTACGGTTTGCAACGCATCAATTGCAAGTTTCATTGCATCACTAAAACGAGAATATCAATGCTGTAAACGAAGCAGGATCAAATGCGATTGTATACATTACTGCAATGAGCAAACATAGAAGCTCTCGGAGCATGACTCACGGATAATGCATCCATATAATAATTACAACGTAATCAACTTTAATAACATAAGACATGAAATACAGTCGAACCTGCCTTAATTAACGACACCTTCGTTAAGCGGACACCTCTTCTGGCTAAC
>OFHS01002432.1:0-17563 GCA_900245855.1 Calvadosia cruxmelitensis | reverse complement strand
CCACCTTAGAATTGTGGTCCAGAATTCTCAAAAAAGTAATGGTAGAAGAAGGCAGCAGATGGTCTCTAATCTAGATAATTCACACAACACGAGTTATTTTCCAATCAAAAACTGAGAAGTCTTCCCCAAAACTTCCCAATTTATGCTAGTTACAAAGCCAATACAGAACATTCTAGAATAAGTAACAATTACATACCAATGACATCACCTTTTATTTATAGAATATCTAGAATCTTCTATTACATCATTTCTAAGAATAATTCAATTTAGATGTTCTGATTAGTGATTACGCTATATACTTAAAATAATCAACAGCCCAATCCTTCTAGAACATTCTAAATTATTCTTGATTTGTGACATTAGTTCCCATTCTAATCATCACCATCATATCATTTATTCTGAAATCTGGACTATTTACTCTAGACTTTGCTTCCTACAGATTTCCTCTTCCATTCTGGCCATATATATATAGATTGATGAATGACATCATTATCAGTACTGAGTGTACAGCTTACAAAATGTGCTGATATGAATGGGACTTTCCAGTATTGCGGATCATCACACGATCATCATTACCCAGTAAAAACAAGACGTCTTTACGACGTACCCGCGACGTCCAAACGTCGTGAGAGCGTCCATTGGACGTCATAAGACGTGTTGTGCATGCCGGGTATATGTCTTGAACGGTCACCCAAAACGACAAAGACTGCCAAGGGTCTAAACTATTGTAGCCATCTCAATAGTCATCTGTGAAGCCTCCCACATCTATCCAGGGACCCCTTATTTAAACTATCACAGAAAAAACACAGTAGACTTAATCTATTACGGTACAAGTTCACTTACGATTAGCAATGAACATTCCACACTACCATAATCAATGTAAGCTTCTCTCTCCTCTGATAAACCATTACAGACAAACTATTCGAATTAATTAGAAGACATCACAAATAGTCCTCACAATGCCTTGTACAAATAAACCAACAAACAAACGAGTCGTAATTAATAGTACAATAAAATTAAATCATCATGTTATCCTTAAACTCCGATTGACCCAACAGATGAGGCTATTTCAGCGTCTGATAAACTCACAAGGTGAGATGATGTGCGAAGGGACTTGATCCTCGAAAGCATAGGACTGCTGAGCGCATTAGTGAAAATTACAGACAAGCTAGGTTCATTCTTATCATGTTGGTTAATGTTACCTAACTGCTCAATACAGTCCAACCTAATTTGAGCGACCACCTGTCTTAGGAGACCACCATCAAGTGGTCCCTTTGTGATTTACGTCCAGCCCTCGCTTCCCTCAAACAGTCAATGACTTTGAAGAGAGGCTGTTGAAGGCGATTAATTTGCCTTCACAAAAAAGTAAGTTTTGCTGTGAGAAAGTAAATTGCTCAACATGAAATTAAGTTGCTCAGAATAAAAATAAAAGTTAATCAAGATGAATATAAGTTTCGCCGTTGGGAAATATAAGCTGTTGTTTGAAGAAAAGTAATATGTTCAAAATGAATACAAGTTATAAAAAAAAAAAAGTTACTCAACATGAAAATAAGATTTGCCGTGACACTTGTAGGCCACCGTAAAACAATACAAATTCCCTTCATTATCTACGAACAGTTCAATTTAACAGATTTGATCTCACCTTGCTTGAGGTTTCTGTTGATTTGTCTTGTATGCTTGAAGAGTCATCGGATCCACTCGGTTCCTCAGGCGTGTTTGCTGCTGTTATCGGTTTGATGGGAAGAACATCAGGGAATTGGAAAAACAGCAGTCGTTCTTCCTGCAATCATAGCACACAATAGAAAACCTCAATTAGCAGCTAACTCTACAAAGAGACAGGTGAACTACTTTAACGGTCCTTACATGGAAAATCTGCCAAAGGTACCATCACCAATTATAAGTTAAGATTTTAATGTTCGTTCATGTAATCGCTCTAAATAAGTAGAAGTTGAATAAAGATTATCACAGGTCTGACTGATATTCTTGAATTTAAATAATTAACTGACGAAAGAGATACAAGTTCTCTAATAAACTAAAACAAATATAAAATGAGATGAACAATAAACGGAAGAGATCCTACATCAGCGAAGTCCCCGCAGTTGAAGCCAACACGTGTTGAATGTTCTTCTGTGAGACGGCTGCTCTCTTTCTTGAACAACTTCTGCGATCTTCGCATCTGACTTATCCTGAACTAAATTATATCTACTGTTATACTCATTTTGATTAGAAAAATAGAACATCAGTTCTATACATACAAACTTTTTACAACTAAATAAAGTAACATAAGTTAATGACTTGCAGGATATGGGCATGACTATTACAATGTACAGTGGAATACGCTTAATTCGAAGTGTCAAGGGACCGTAATAAACCTTCAAATTATACGAACTTCGAATTAAGAATAATAGGAAAACAATTGTCTTCCAATGAACAATAGACAGAAGACAAATGCGCGAGATCAAGGGACCGAGATCTTAGTTCAAAATAGATGAATATTCGAATTACAGGTCATATGGCTATGGGCGTTTTACTTTGCATCTGTTATTATAAACGTCGTGTGCGTAGGAATGTTCATGGATCATTATTGCCAATAGTAATTTATTGGCATTGCCTAGCAACAGAGATCTTGCTGTTGCTGACGTCATCATGGCGCATCAAGATCATTCTTGCCCTCGTTCGCCATTTATTCACAACATATATCATTAAGACAAGTCACAATTCAAAGTTTGTGAAATTCTACGACATTCAAAGATTTCCACTGCTCTCGTCAAGACCTTGCATAACGAGCTACAGTTGAATCTTGCTAATTTTATATCCAATAGAAGGAAATATTTTCAATAAAAAACATCTATATATATATTAGGACAAATATAATTATTATTACGTGAAACATCGCACAGACCGAAACCAGATCTGCCTGATTAAGCTGTACTGCAAAATTTGTCAGCAACAATTTCTAAAACATTCGGCAGTCACAGCTGTATAAACAGTATATTAATTCCATTATTATATTTGGTCAGTTTTACTTACGCACACATTAATTAGACAGTAACAATGGAACCAGTTAGTCTGCCTAAAGAAGGAAGCTCAATCTTACCTGCTGTGGTTTGCCAAATAATTCAGCAGCAGTGACATCTCGATGTTCTTCAGCAGCGGCTTTAACAATTGGCTTTCTATTTTCAGCATGGATTGTGGTTGGTAAAGCCATTTCCACATCTTTTTCAATTGATGTCATGTCAACTGGAAAGAAGAACGAGAAGTAAGGGTCCAGGGCTGTAATAGATATCTTTCAGGAGTAACTACAGTCAAACCTGCATTAGCGGCCACCTCTATAGAGCAGTCACCTGTGTATAAAGGCCACTCTTCATAACCCCAAAATGACATTTTCTATAGAAATCAACCTGGACAGAAAGGCTACCTGTCTACAAAGGTCATTTTCCTTAGGCCCCAAAGGTGCCCATTATAGACCGGTTTTACTGCAGTTACAGTTGAAGCTACTTTCTGTCAAAATAAAAATGTACTTTTCAAACTTATTATTCTCTAAAAGTAACCATTAAAAGTTACTAATTACTTGTCAGGAAAAGAAATTAGTTGCAGCTACTTTCAATAATTTTCCTTCAATGTTTACATAAGAAAAGAAAGTATCACTTTTCTTTGATTATTGTTCAAAAATAAAATTCACCATCTGCTGTGGTATTTTCCATGCATACTTGTGCTTACAGATAAATAAAGTCAGAAACTGTAAATTAACTATTTGTAAACAAAAGTAGTTTGAAAAGGTTACTAGCTACTTTGAAAAATTGTACCTAGTTACAGTTACCAGTTACTTTCAGAAAAAACAAGCGATTACTGGAAAACATTACACAAAAAGTAATGGAAAAGAACGAGCAGTACTGGTCATCATCATCAGCGGCACACGCCCAGGGCGCTTGTCCGGCCATCAATTTTGCTACTGTGCAGGACCATTGAGCTGGTCCTGCTTTTCTTCATCAAAGGCATGCGATCGGTGGAGGCATCGACCAGCACGGATGAAGACCAGCCAGTCCAACGTGTGAGTACCTCAGTTGCTGGCCATAAATAGTCAAAATGGTCGAAATGATATAAATGGTATAAATGGTGTAAATGGTCCATCGGTCGATGGTCATTGGTCAATTGGTCAATGGTGTCATCGTGCAAATGGTCCTACAGGATTCGTTCATTTTGGGGACAATTAGGATGTACTGGCCCGTGACTGTGTCAGATGGAAAGATTCCAGCTAGGGGTTCCTCCTCCGGGAGTGAATAACACCCTGTCCAAGTAATCCAAGTAAAGATGTATTTTACACTAGCAATCGTACATTAACCAATTAACCAAGTGCAGTCTCAATTAGGGAGTCATGCTATAGTTGACCTCTGCCCCATCTGTTAACGCCAACAATTGCTATATTTGAATCACACTCAACCATACTCTTTGCCGTGATGGTTGATTTCAAGGTTGTTCTTGGCTGTCAAAATTGTCTATTTCAGCTCAAAAACATGAGACTGTATAGCTTCAATCCCAAAATGCTTCAGGACTGCACTTGGCCAATTAAGTTGCTGTTTGGTAATGCTAGTAATCTTGATACAGTGAACCTGTCTATTTTGGTCACCATTGGGATCTGGGGGAAATGAATGACCTTTAAAAGACAGATGACCTTTGTGTCCACGTTGATTTCCATTGAAACTCTCATTTTGGGGTTATGAAGAGTGACCTTTATAAGCAGGTGACTTCTCTATAAAAATGGCTGCTAATATAGGTTTGACTGTAGTGTAATATTGATAAAAATTGTATCGTTAACCCACTTTTCTCGTTTTCATATCAGATTAGGCAAAATCAGAGAACATCGAAATCGGATTGGATAGGGAAATTCCCATATTGAACAGCAGCACCTGGTTGAAATTTTACTACAATAAATACAGTGCATAACGCGGCATCACCGTATGTATGCAAATCAAATATCGCACAGCCTTTCACATCGATATAAATGAAAATGGAATAGATATCATATCCAACCCCCAAACTTCCACACGAGAATCGCACAGGTGTACATGCATCTTAACCCTTGTCCTGCTATTGACGTGTATACACGTCTTCAAAACAAGTCAAAAGTAGCAACACATAACCAATCAGATAGTTAGTCCTTAGCAAGCAACCAATCAGCAATTGGTGAAACGACTTCAAGTCTTCATTTAAATAGTTTTACCAGCAGGACAGGGGTTAAATGATGTGCATTTCATCTATTGCATAATTTTGCGTACATTACGACTGCATCTTTCGTTGCCTGCATTGTTTGCTTACCGTCTGCATCAAGATCTCCATCTTCTTCGTCTTCTTTCTTTGATAATTTGGTACTCAATAATGGTAAAATGATCGGTACGACATCAGTTGAGCTCATGCCTTCAAGATTCATTCTACCCTGCAAAGACAAACAAACAAATGTCACATTAACACTTTGATAATGCATCATCATCATCATCACTCATTTAATTGTTTAGGCTGGAATTCAACATGAGTATTTAGTTTCAACTTTCCTACCTGGTTGCCAATGTATTTTAACTATACCTTACTTTAACTATATTTATTTTAGAAATTGTTGGCACGGTAGTTTTTAGCTAAACCTTATATTGATTTGTAGCACGCTTCATAGCATTAATACCATTTAAATATTATGTATTCTAGATTCCTTGTAAAGCGTCGTTAAGGAGCATTGCTCGTTATGGCGCTTCTAAATACTCAAATTACAATTACAATAGGTGGCATTCCTATGATGTCTTACAGAAGTATGAGCATATTTATAAATGACAAAATAAATAATGTGTCACTTAATATGTGTTAAATCAATTTAAAATTACTCTACAATTGTCAGGTGTCTTCACTCTTCAACAACTAGTAAAATTTGTTTTATATGACGGGATACGCAACCAATGGTGATGAGTTTAATTATAAACATTACAGTTATCACTATTTTTGTAACACAAACTCTGCTACATCTACTCTACCTAAAAGAACTCTGACAGCAGCTTTTGAGTGGAACAAAACTTAGCCTCGTTACCAAGATTTCTGCTGTGCACAGCGGCATTTGTTATATCTGCTCCTTAGTGTACAGATACATGAAATATATTTAAAGGTTTAAGCAAGCATTTCTTTCTATAGTCCTATCTAAGTCTACCTCTTCTTGAAGCATTTCCATAAACTCCTTTGAGTCTTCAGTGTCTTCTAGATCCTTGCTACACATAACAAAATAAAAACCAACATGTTATAATCGGGAATAGGACTTAACGATTCAATTACATCAAATCAGAACTATGACATTTCAAGTACTAATGTGGCATCCGCTCTAATGCAAAACAACGACACTGGACGCAGCTCCGTCAACAACACGGACCAGCTAGTATAGATATAGATCACAAATAGTAAAAACACTAGAAGTTACATAACTACATTTGCATCTGCCGCTTGACAGTACCACATTTAACAGAAAGCGATCAATACTTTACGGTGACATATTTTTCCATTAAAACACAATTTTCTTCACACTTTTTGGTCAGTTCAGAAGTAATACTAATTACTTAAAAATACAAATTATTTTTGTACAGAGATAGGCAACAACCTTTTCACACTTGACCCAGCTGATCGTGCCTCGCCAGTGCTCTTGCTCCCATATGCACTTGCACCTGTTAGGGAGATAATAGAGGAAAATTACTGCAACGTTGTGTAACACCTACAACACCTGTGCAGTTGAGAGTGGAGGACATCTCGTTGCGAATCCACAGGTCAAGAGCTAGCAAAGGCAGCATGCTTATGTTCACTGTGACAACCTTTGAATCCAGTATTTATTGCCTGTGCATTGTTTTGTGACAAACCATAGAAAAATCTTGCATAATGCAGCACCTGACACTACTCTACGAATACACCAGCTCACTGAAAACTTAACTGACGCCTTACTATTCATGCTATTCCTTAGCGCACACTAGCGTGATCCCTCAAATATTTATATTCTAGGTAGTGAAACACTTCAAGCTAGACTGTCTTAAGAGCCAAGATGGCCCAAAGCACTATGCCTATCTTAGATGGTTAAATATTTGAAATATACAGCTCCGTTACATTACTTTACACGCAAGAAAACCGCTTTCTTCCAATGAAGACCGATTCACAAAAACTGTAACATAAAAAATTTACTGTAAGAAACTTAATGTAAGAAATGTAAAGGTATTCACATGATGACTTTGCCGTAAGAACAGTTGTGAGCTACAGAGAAATTTGTCTATAACAGTCATCTTTGGGACCTGAGAAAAATGACCTTTATAGACAGGTGGCCTTTCTGTCCAGGTTGATTTCTATAGAAAATGTCATTTTGGGGTTATAAAGAGTTGCCTTTATTACACAGGTGCTGCTCTATAGAGGTGGCCGCTAATACAGGTTTGACTGTACAGAATTTCAGAGTTGAAACATTCTAAACGTGTTGGCGGCTTGTAAAGTAAAATAAACAGATCGTGAAAGATTTCAGCAGTCAATATTTCTTGCTTACAATCCTCGCCTCCTTGGTGAAACTTGAGCAAGTTGTTGTGAGATTCGACTTCACAGCCGTTGTTGTGACATTGGTCAATCCTTACGTTTCTTACATTACGTCTTGGTAAAGTTCAACACTGCTCAACTTGTTAAGTTGCTCACGCTAAAGGAGATTTCACACGATGCAATATATTGCATGCAATGTTGATCTTCTACCATCATTAAGCGTCTTGATAAAGCTATATGTAACTATTTGACACCAGTTAAGTACTGTGCTAGCACCTTGGATGATTGCCATTGAGAGTACGTAGGACTAATAAATAGAGACAGTTAGCTATTTATAGATTGCATTGCATGCAACAAATTGCACCGTGTGAAGCTGCCTTAAAGCAAATCCACCCTTGAATTTCTTACGGTTACGGCAAAGTCATTGTGTGAATGGTCTTCATTTCCGTTCTTCAAGTCTCTTACTTTACGGCTTTGTGAATCGGACTCTACTGCCTCCATTGCTGCCAAAATCCTTGACTTACACTGCACAAACTAACCCGTGTTCGCCCTAGGTTAGCGCTAACACGTGTTAGTTTTTGTTGTGTAAGCGCAACTAACACGGGGCGAACACGGGTTAAAGTAACCTACCTCCATGAGGTGGGTTCGCCCTAGGTTCGCCCGAGTTAGCTGCAATGTAAATGCAAACGCGTGTTCGCCCTAGGTTAGTTTTGTTGGGGCATGCGCATTTGAGCAAAAAAAAGCGCCAACCCAGGCCACTTTTTGAAAAAGCACTATTCGGGCATAACTTTGCGAAGACTGTTGCAGTGATTCGTCTTGCAAGAAAGATCAAAGTGAAATCTCCAACGTTCCCGCCACATCGATGAGCAAAGCAATCATCAGCCGCCATGTCCTTGCAATCAAATGATTACTAGACTTACTGCGCATGCGCATACCCAAACTAACCTAGGGTCGCCCCAAGTTTGTGCTTACACAGGCAAACGCGCACTGCCACGACGACGCAGTCTAAGCAGAACTACTTTTAACACGGGGTCGCCCTAACCTAGGGCGAACACGGGTTAGTTTGTGCAGTGTAAATGCGGCTTTATACAGGAGCAATAGGACTGACGGGATTACTCAGCTAGTTTTTTAACAACCTATTTTGTGTGCACGTGTCAAACTATTATTTCAATCATAAGTAATATATGTCAGTTACATTGATAAGATCACGTGACTACGAACACAATACAATGGAAATCACAGTGAACATTAGCTTATAAGCGAAGCATGTTTGTGAGCAAAACAAAAGAAGAGGGAAGAAAAGTCTATGGGTATTGTTAATACACAATGAGAAATTTGATTGGGGAAAGTAAAGTCAAACATGTATTAGCGGCCACCTCTATAGAGCAGCCACCTGTATATAAAGGCAACTTTTCTTGACCCCAACATGACACCTCCTATAGAAATCAGCCCAAAGGTGACCTTTATAGACAGGTTTCACTGTAATGTCATTACAATATGGCAAACAGTCTTCCTTCTTTCTCATGTTTCCACGAGTCTCATCATGTTCCTTTGGATAATGCATTATCAGAAACCAGAAGAATGTAGAGTTTACAATAATTAATAATAGAGCTCTTGATTTCCAAACTGAGTTAAATGCTCACCAGGTGGTTTGATAAGCGAGGCAGTGTTTACTAGCAGAACATAATTGGCAAAACATTTGGATTAACAACTTGGGTTTGCTTGTATTCATTGACGGAAAGCACTTTTCAGTCTTACCAGGATGCTTCTGCTGAAACGCTGGTCCATGTGAAAATATTGATGCCGCTGTAACGATTTCACCTCGACCGCGGCCTCTCCCTTTTCCACGCCCTCGACCACCAGGGCTGTCTTTATTCCTTTCATGCTGCTTTGAGCCTTTCTGTGATGAAGGACCAGGCTAATGCGCAATTCAAGAAAGGCATTCAGTAGAGGCATTTGATATTGCTGTAACCAATTATACAAAAACGAATGCAACATTCGCATCAAATGTCAAAATGAAATCTACCTGCTGTTGATCTTTCTTCCTATGGAAAAAAAAAATTATTTAGAAAGGAAAACAAACACACACAAGAAGCATTGAGATGTGATGAGCAGTGATACAACCAGTCATGAATGCACTCAGAAGATAACCTTTATGTTCTGACCACTTCAATAAAAAATGACAGGATATTGATGCATTTTCCTTCGATGATGGGCAATTTTACTGCAATGCAGGTCTGAATATTGATGAAATAGTATCAAAATGTAGTGTGAACCGTTGTTAGAAAAACGAACACAAAGTTGAAATCATTGTCAAAACACTTACTTACCGTGACCTCAGGCAATATGTGGGTTGTGTTGTCCCCGAACCACAGTCGTTGCCCTCGGCAACAACTTGGTCCCAGGTCAACAAAGCCCACTGTTGCCCTCGTTCCGGGTACCGTTCCGTGATAAATAACAATAGGCCTAGGCGAACTCAACTGAACAAGCAAAATCCTCCAACAATGAAACAACAGTTTGGCAAAATATCTAATTACAAGCAGGTTACACTATCATCAATTCCTTCAATGGTATGTCTAAATTCTCTGAAGTCCAGCAAAAGGAAGTAAAACGTTGCACCTGCACCCTTTGAAAACATGTCCTGATCCATGTAGCTCATTTAATAGTTGTAGAGCTGTAGAGAGCTGACTGTGTAACTTATGGGGTTCAACCTTTGTCAAGAAATGTTTAAGTTGCATAAAAAGGCTTACGGGCAAAGAAGTCTTGAGGTGAAGACACAGTGTATGTTTTGCACGTTTGCATTCCTAGGAGGTCCATTCTGTGGACAATGTAACCTGGTTTCTGCCTCAAGTAATTCCTTGATCAAGAAGTTTACCAGGAGTGATTTTCTGGATACCGTACTTTCTGGACAAAGGATGGTTCCCATAACTTACACTATACTTCTATGTCAGAGTATCTAAAAACAATATCAAAAGTTCAAAACGCATAACACCGTTGCCTTGCACTTGCCACTTACTCGTCCTTGGCATGAGGTCTTGCTGGGATATTAGGCACAAAGGTGCGCTGTTTGAGAAAAATAACAGAGCTCAGCTGACAAATGCCATAACAATCAGCACAAAGAATACCAATCTATAATTCCAATTTGGAGGACACCAAAGCCTGAAAACTGAGAGTTCTTTTTAAGAGGAACTGACTTGGAATTGAGGGGTTGCTGTTAGAAGGAGAACTCCATCAGGAAACACAGTTCTGATGTAGTGTCCTTCTCCGTGTAGACCGTCTTGCGACTTTTCACCTAATCTGTATAATTTTATTTAATGTGACACATGCAACTCAAATTGAAGTTGTCATGGTGATCATAGCATGCAAGAGATTCAATACATTATTTTGCTAATGTCCATTCAAGGTCCACTGGTTACCATAGCACGGGTTGCCATAGCAGAATGTTTAGAAAAACAATTAAAATTGCTCCTACAAACTAGTAGCAACGCTGTTTGACCACTTATGAAACGTGATGCAAATATTTGGAGGTTGCTGATTTGATTCAATTTGAACTGATTTATAATATAATTAGAGGTGCACCGATTAATCGGAAAATAATCGGTAAAGCCGATAATCGGCAAATTTTTTTGATCGGCGATCGGTAAAGTAATAATCTGATATTTGAATATCAAGTTTGAACATTAAGTTTGAAGTTTAGTTGACATTGAGTCGTTGAAAAAGTTAAAAATCCCGAAGAAGCAGCGGCAATCTATGACGCACCTCTGTTTGCTTACGTTGGTTTTACGGCTTTTGTAATTCAACACGCATTCGCCATTTGAGCCAGCTATTGTTCTAGGTGTAAGGTCACGCCATTATCTTTTGATGGGAATTCCTGTGAGCGGCTGTGCGTGAAAAGGTCCAAACATGTGCTCCCTGCACTGCTGCTTTAGGATATTCTTATTTTAAAGTCAAAAATGTAACCACTCTACTAGTTTACTATCGTTCTTGGCTACTTTCTCAGAGTCTGACTATGCTATGACAACATTTGCGATTCTCAAGGCTGATGGAAGGTCGACTTCATTCACTTGTAATGTTATTAATGGCAAAGTTCCTTACTCTAAATTGGAAAAAAAGGCAGGCTTAGCTACATCAGTTTGTTGTCTGCCTACTTTGGATTACAAGCTAGCATAAGATGGACTGAGAGGGAATTTAACGTGCACATTAGCGCTTTGATTGGAATTCAAAACACCGTAACAAAATCCTTTGAGACTGGTTTCTCTGTTCAAAATGCAATGCCCTAGTTGATATTATTTTGGGTTTGAGTTTGTTCTAAGGCATACCATAACTGAACCATAACTTAGGCATACCAATGTTTCATTCGTAATATTAGATTTCTTTAGTTAATGCATTTATTTCCTTCATTTTGAGTAAGCAAAATCCACTGTTGACTCTTTTGTTCTCTTTTGTTTCAAATCTATTGAGTTAGTAATCGATATTAATCGGTGAATCGGCCGATTATGTTGCAATATCGGGAAAATTTAATCGGGCAAAATAATCGGCAAATTTCATGATCGGTGCACCTCTAGATATAATCATTTGTCTTAATCCAATAGGAATAAGATATTGTTTTGCAAAAATATTCCCCGTGAAATATAAACAATAGACACAAATCCGAACACTGTTCGCCGAACAGAGATCAATTTCCCAACAAAATTCAATGTTTGAATGACAGATTTATCACAGAGGAAGCTCAGCATATATCTGCTCCACATGTCTGGTAATTAAGTCGCATTTGCATTTCACTGCCAAGGATTTCAGTCAATCAGATTTTGTTTATTTCTCTCCTAAAATGCTGTTTGTTTGCCCATTGGCAGGTAGCATATACAGCAGCTAAAATAAAGTTAAGTCAAATTGAACTACAGTGAAACCTGTCTATAATGGTCACCTCTGGGATCTGAGGAAAGTGACTGTGCAGGTGGACTTTCTGCCCAGGTTGATTTCTATAGAAAGTATCATTTTTGGGTTATGAAGAGTGGCCTCAAAAACTCAGTTAACTGCTCTATAAAGGTGGCCGCTAGTACAGGTTTGACTGTACTTCATTGCTGGGCATCACTGAGTTTGCCCTGTTTTGAATGTCATGTCGTCTTGCTTGAATTCTGCAAAACACTAACATGAGTGGGATGATTGTGTTGTAAAAGCCTTTGAACTCTGTCTTTGGACAACCTTCCATCTTATCGAATCTCTATTGGCCTTGCTACTTATCATCTCTGTTGGCCTTACCCATTAGATTAAATTTCTTCTAAAATATCCGTTTTATGTTTAACACCCCCGTATTTGCTACACCAGATGATATGTACCTGGACAATAGTAAACTAAATATACCTTTTGAGTTCCCAATGTGAGATCCCGAGATGGCTTTAATGATGGGAGGCGAGCTGGTCTGTGCAAACAAGAGAAGATAATGGACCAAAACAATAAGTCAAGAAGCATTTATCATGAGACGGAGGCAAAGTTTTACAAAACATTTTCTTTGGGGACTTCCAATAAGAGGCCATTTGACATTAAAGCCAAATGGCTGTTACATCTATAAGCCTTCAAGACAAACTTAATTACATTCGTATTTGATGCAAAATGGTAGCCACTGATGAGCTATAAATCAATTGATAACAAGACTCAAGATTATTACCCCGGGGAAGTTCCACTTCCTTTCTTGGATAGACCTGTAAATATAAAGAAAACAATTGATATTATTTATGGATTTCACATCCTCAAGCTAGGAGAAACATTTTCCATGATGTTTAGGTGTCTACCTGTGTAGCTCTTACTTCAATAAAGGACGTTGAAAGAAATTGTTAGGGGCATATAAATTATCAAGCAAGACGTTAGTTAATGATATGGGATACATTGAAAGGAAGCGCCCCTGTCACCTTTCGTACAATGTACTGCTCAGTTTGACAACCCGCGAAGGGATGAAAGGTTGGGTGAGCCCCGCTGAGATTCGAACTCGAGACCTTCTGGTCGTGAGTGTAACGCGCTAACTGACTGCACTACTGAGACTTACACGGATCTAGTTTACTTTTATTCAAAATTGATTAAGACCAGGCATGCAACATTTACAGACGTGTGCCAAGATGTGCGCATGAAATCGCATGCCTAATATTACAAGCCATTGTTCAACGTAAATACCTTTACTGAAAAGTAAGTTGACTTACCGAGTTTACTTAATGAAGCACCCAGCTTTGCGTCAAACCTTTTATTAGTACCTGCCATCCTAGTCAAATCTACCTGCAATGAGTGAACATAAACTCATGTGAAAATTAAATTTAATCTACAGAAAATGGAACAGTCCATCGTTTTACATGATTTCAACATATTTTCAATTACAAACTTTCATTTACGTTTATTTTCTAGGCAAATTCTAGAACTGGTAGTCCTGAGTCTGAGCATTATTGGAATTTCCCCTGTTTAGATATTTTCAAGCCCAATTACGATGTCAACTTGCCCATCAAGTTCATGGCATGTAAGAAATAAACTTAATGTGTAGGCCTAATGATCCTAGTGCCAGTTATAGCGAATTAGAATAATAAATCCTTTACATCTAAAATTTTCCATCCAATTGATTCTGCAAAAGTTGGCAAAATAGATGCACTTCTATATGCCTATGGTAATTATTTGTTCAATAGTAGAGTAAAAGTAAACTGTTTCAAAAGTACTCTGTAGTAAGACTAAGAGTAAATTAATTTAAAATTACTCTGAATAAAGTAGAAATAAGCCTAATAAAAAGTTACTGAGAGCAAGAGTTTAAATAAGAAGATAGAAGCTCTCGCCGACGACTCACGGTTTATTGTTGAAATTTATTATCAATTATTGATGCCAACATATGGAAAATTGAAAGACAGTTACAGCAGATCTAAAATTGAACAGGATAAAATTATTGTTTTTATATTACATCACATTTAAATCATGTTATATTAATAATATATTGAATATATTTTATTGATACTATAAGTAGCGTAGCGTTATCTTAACTAAGGATAAACAAATCAAATTAATGAAGATACACGTAAATAATGACAGGCTAGTCCACACTTTTATACCCTTATCCTACAGTAACAGTACTGCATTACAATCAAGAGTGCAGTTGTTTTGTTTGAACTTTTGCTTTCATTTAGTACTTATTCGGCAAAGAACTCAGCTAAAATTACAATTACAATTCGGAGAAAGTTATGAAAATTTAATTTCATAATCACAAATCGCGAAGAAAATAAAAGAAAAGAGTTTTCGGTTTAGGGTGGATTCAAACCTTAGACCCTGCTGATTGGCTTGCAGCGTTTTAACCACTGGGCTACTCGTGACTTTATGATCTTGCAAAATTACAGATATGTATTTGTTAATTTCAACAGAACTGCTTGACGTTCTGCTGCGCTGAAAACAGACTGGTTTTGAAGCGTTGCAATTGGAAATTCTGAAAGCAAATCAAAGGTGGTAAAGAGAAATGGCTGCTAATTCGAATGAGCATCAATTCAGCACTTGCGCTACACGTACGAGCCAAAAACATTGGTAGGCGCGGACGACTATAGTATTGTTGGAACAGCAGAATTCGCACGTCGAAGCACACACGGAAAGTGGACGTTGCTCTGTATCAAATAACTCAGTCAAAACAATAGTACGAAAATGGAAATACATATGGTTGTGTTCTGCAGGCCAAGATCTGTCTAATGATGCAAATATTGTGAGCCAATCGCAGATGGCTAGCCGCCTGGAGGCCCATCAAGCATGTGACGCAGTAATGAGTGAACGTGTAAGAAAGCCATGTTGACATTTCAAAACAGCTTCTAACAAAAGCGGGCTTTCACAAATTCCAAATAAAAACTTCACAGCCTAGCTGAAATTTCGCTCAATTTGCAACACCGATGTTAATTGAACAACACTTCTGCAACGCCACTTCGCTCGCAAGGCAGTATGTTATCAGGAATGTTCACGCGACAAGATTAGAAAAAGAAACAAACAAAAAAAATCAATGCTTTTCCCCCTACAGCATAGACTCTCGGGTTACCATAGTAACCGTGAGTCAAAAAATTGAACTGAAAGTGCTCAACAAAATGTGTAATGGTCTTCAATAGTAGTAGGTCAAAATCTATTGGGAGTCCCATAACGCTAGCCAAACAAGATGAAACAAGATGTTATACGTATCATATACCACATGCAATGATTATACAAGTGTCACAGAGCATAAGAACAATTAGAATGCAAATCTTGATTGACTGAGAACGAGTTGAAGAAAGGCTGAGCTCAGTTGATAGAAAACTGGCCAGCTTAGGGCTTTCGTTGTTGCTCAGAGAAAGGTATCATAATCACATCCTTCCTCTGTCATATTGCTTTGTACTGATGCTGTATAGTGATTTCCATTGCCACAGAAAAATATTTCTGTGACAAAAGTTGAAAGCTGTAGTACTTTTATGCAGAGAAAGATACTTGGCAATATTTTTTTACTCCGATCTACGTTAGATGTAACACAAACTTTATTCGAACTTTAATTACTCAGTAAAGTAGCGATCCTGCCAACTGTTTACTCCGAGTAGGCCTACAGAGTACAGAATCTGAGTATAAATTACAGATTACTCTGAGCATTCCTATCCTTGCATATAGTCCTAGGCTCCTAGCTCTATGCAACTAGACTAACACTACAGTTCTTCTCCTTGACTGACTCATGCAAGCGCATTTGAAGTTGCAGCCTCGACTGCAAGTTTGCAACTAGCTGTTACACCATACACCGTACATGTGTGTAGGAAAAATTAAAGTGCTCATAAACCCAAAAACTTTTATTCCAGATATCGGGGCTATCGACGTTGAAAGTTACAAATCTCATTGAAATTTTTCTATTTGAGATCTCCTTCTATTTTTTATGATTTATTGAAAATCAGACCTCGCTGAATGCTAAAGGACAGGGTCAAGGACGCGAGGTGTCTTGTCTTCAAAAATGACACCCTTGTGTAACTAGAGGTGCACTTGAGATCGTTGCAGAGAAAGAAATGCGACAGGAAACAGATCTATTAATATCGATTTTGTCAGAAAAATTTTCCTTTCCTGAGATTTTACAACGAGAAACACGCATGGAACAACGAAAATTGAAACTATTACACTGTGTTGCAAGAAACAGCTATGCTGATGAACAGATAAATTGCATTCAGTAAAATAATCACAACAGGACCCATTTTCAAATCAATGATAAAGTAATAGGAAATCTCTAGCTGAATGCTTGTCAAGCAATCGGAGTGAATGTAGGGCTTACAAAAGTTAGACATCAATTTCTGAGTTGCAAACAATGTCCAAACAATCACACCAAACCGTTCGAACTTCAACGACAAAGTTGTTGTGGACAGCTGCAAGAAGGCTGGACTGGTGTGGCGGCAATCACTCTCTCACGTGTTGAAAAGCATCGTAAAGTTATAGTTTATTCATAAAAAGTCCACACAAGGAGAATCTTGATCGAACTTGGATTCAGACGATCTCGCAAGTCGCAACAGAGCATTCATGGATCTTATGAAAGACGAAAACAGGTTGTTGTGATCACACAACAAAGGCTGGCAATGATTTGATTTGCATCCTCCGTATTTGAAAACGTTAACCCAATCTTAGACCAGCTATGAGCTATATCCAAGCAAGAAAGCGTATGATCGTATTCCATCGGCTCTCAGGTCCAAGGCGAGGTATAATTAACACCTGTGGTGCCAATCCCGTATATATACGGGCTGGCAAACCCCGCGCTTGCAGGCCAATCCCGTAAAAATACGGGCAAGGTCATGTGATCTGGTTTACATTGTCTTAACCAATGAAAATTGAGCTATCAATAGAGCACAAAATCATGTGATTCGGCCGTGATCTTGCGGGGCAATTGATTTTTCAAAATGATGAGCAATGTTTGATCTGTCAAAGCTGCGCGTCTTGCTGTTGGCGTGATTTATTTTCTGGTTTGCTCTGGAGTTAAACATTCAATCACAACTTTGGCAAGGCAAATTATGCTGGGAAGGTTGTAGATGCTTCATGGATG
>OFHS01002431.1:0-16393 GCA_900245855.1 Calvadosia cruxmelitensis | reverse complement strand
TTTTCAGAGTCTCCAACAGCAGCAGTGCCATTTGACAAGCAACTTTTCTCCTTGCTTTCGCTTTACGAAGCGCGGAGAGAACGTGTTTTGACCATTTCACACATGCACAGCCGCTCACATGAATTTGTCAAAAGATAATGGGCTGACCTTGACACCTAGAACAATAGCTGGCTCAAATGACAAATAGATGTTGAATTTCAAAAGCCGTAAAACCAATGAAAACAAACAATCGCGCGACGGAGATTGCTACCGCTTTTTAAATCCGTTTGTGAAAGAAAGAAAAAAGTATTTTTCGTTGGATATCAAAAGTAACGAAGTAAAAAGTAAATATTTTAACTTGAAAACTACTTCGTTACAAGTAAAAAGTATTGCCTTGAAAAAGTACTTCGTTACTCCAAAATCCGTAATTTTTTTACTTAAGTAAAGTAACGAAGTAAGAATACTTCGTTACTGACGAACACTGGGTATTTGTCCATCAGTGTCTGACTAATAGCTAACTCTCTGGCAAAGTGATTCATCGATAAAAAAGGACTAGAATTAGAGTTATGATTGAGTTTTAGGCTTTTAATCAATGATTAATGGGAGGGGGAATGCAGGGGAACGCCGTCCGCTCATTTCTTGAACATTTTATAATAATTTCTAATACAAACCAAACATTGCTGAGCCCTATTCCTTGATTATAAAGTGCCCTTCTCAAATATTGTGCGTACAAAATTGAAATAGTAACCCTACAACAAAGCCAAACATAGCATTGAAATACAAACACCTCAGGTCCCCCGCCAGTATACTCTTCGCATCACTGTTGCCTCCCACCTCTGTGATTTATATAACATCGCTGTTTACAGTGTTGTGAGTAACGCGTTACAAAAGTAACGCGTTACTTGGAAAAGTTACTTTTGGAGTAACTTTTAGTGTAACTAGTTACATTTTGTGCTGTAACGTAACTTATCTGGTATTGCGTTACTNGCGTTACTTTTTTCTGTAACGCGTTACTTCTCAATTGCTTTCCGTTACAAGTTCCTTTCTTAAATTTCATCAGCCATTCTGCAAAGAACTCGACACCTGATTGGCCTATAATTTGCTTGACAGTAACTACAAAAAGCTGTTATTTCCGAAGTGAAAGCCAGAAGAGGGTAATTTGCTTGTGCCAGGACAGCTTCACACTACAAGAACAATCAAGCCGTCGCAAGTATATGAGCGCGTCGTTCTTGAGGATTCTGATTACGATACCAAACGGAAACGGCTCTTTTTTCAACATGTCGTGTTGCCATAACAGCGGCTTTATGATGAGTTAACAAGTCAGTTTTGAATTACAAATCTATTGTTTGCCTTGCCATTTACAACAGGGAAGGTCACTTGGCTCCTCAGATCATCTTTCTGGGAACCCGATTGAAAGAATAAACAAAGCAAAAGGAGTGGCGATCTTGTTTCAGAGCAATTTTTAACGTTGAAAATAGGAATTCTCTGCCAGAATTTTACTTACAAAGTAAAGATTATCTCGCTTTCTCAACCGAGACTATTGCTGTCGTTTTGGTTGTTTGAAACAAAAGCGGCCGTGAAAGTGTGAATAATGAATACCAAAGTCCTTTGTTCGCACCTCAAACCTTTGTCACAGCCGCGCGATTGCAGCCACAACAATCGTGCATCGGAGCGCATGAATTCACGACACGTGAGCAGCTCACAACTGGTAAACGGCTCTGTGATTTCAATGAATAAGAATGCTTGGATGTTGTAGATGTTTTGTGTGAGAAACATCGATTTTGAAACTGAAATTCAATTAATTGACCAGCAAAACATGATTGATTATGAAACAAAAAGATTCACGAAAAAGTTGTCGAAACAACAACAAACAACGGGTCTATGATTTCATCAATAAACTTTCTGTATTTTTATATACCTTGCCCTGCCTTTTGCCATTGATATTTAAATGCTGTAATAATAGCAGAACAAAAACTGAATGTTGTTTTGAGTTTCTTTGTTTCAAAAATGTTGCTAAAAATAGAAGTAACTTGTAACTTTTAACGAAAAGTTACATTTGGTTTGAAGTAACTTGTAACATCAAAAAAGTTACTTTTTTGACTGAATAACTTGTAACTGTAACTTATTCTAGAGTAAAGCAAGTAACTTTAAAATGTAACTTGTTACTTATTTTTTGTAACTTTTACATCACTGGCTGTTTATAATATAATCTTGGTTTAGGTCTCAAAAGGTTGATGTTTGTTAGGGTTAACACTAGAGATGCGTCAGATATCCGAATCCGATCCAATCCGGCCCTGGATTCGCGAAAAAATCCAAAATCCGAATCCGACCGGATCTTTTATTAATCCGTTTACATTTTCAGATTTTCTTTATTCTTAAAATAATTACTTCGCTCCAATATACGTTGCCATTTGCTCTTGCCTAGTGGACCAACTCATACTCTTATCAAGTTGTAAACATGATCAAAGAGCATTTAACAAGCTTGCAAGCAACTAGAACCGCGACTGGTACAGTTGTTGATTTGTTATGGGTTGTGTTGCTGTTGTGTTCGTGTTACTCAGTGGTTGATCGAAATCGAAAGCCACAGACAACTGTCCGTTGAGGTGGCCAAAGCTGTTAAAATAATGTGCAAATAGGAAGAGCCAAACAATTCATAACAGCTCTGTTTATTTTCGACAAGTTGTGCTTTACTTTCGCTTCGCTGACAGACAGAGCAGTCGCAAAACTTTCTACCAAAGTCGCGAGAGAAAACGCGACAACAATAGCACGTTGTTCGGAGAACAATAGAGGGCAAGTAAAGTTATTCACAGCAGGCGCGATGGATTTCACATCATAGTCAACCCGCTTTTGCATGAATCTTCGGCTTGAATTACAATCGACTCCTGTTCCATGGAAAAGAAATTAAACGTCTTGAACAAACATTAAACATCTCTTATGCTATCCAAGTCAGTCTAATTGTGCCATTAAAGGCGACAACGCTCTTGTGATGGCTCAGCCATTATTCTATGAAAGAAATAATTATTCAAACAAGAGGAACTGATCAGATCCAAGCAAAGAAATAAATGCTCTTCTACGCGCGTTAGTCGATTAACGTAGCCACGAAGATGGCAAGTAGTTGGAATTGATAAAATAACACGATACAAATGAGTTCTCTTTCACCAAATGCTGAATCACAAAATAATGAAATCCAAAGAAATTTTTCTGCATCCAATCCGATCCGATTCGAAATTCGGTCGGATTTCAATCTAAAAAATCCGATCCGATCCGAAATCCGAAAAATGCGCAATGTTAGATCCGACGCATCTCTAGTTAACACTGGTACTTGGTTAGGAATAGGATTTTTGCTAAATTCAGAGTTAGTTGAATGGTACAATGAGCAGGTAAATAGTGTTACATTCCAAAACTGTAGCAGCAACAGAAGTAGCAGTCTTGGTTGGCCTATTGTGATACTCATTTTAGGGTTTGAATCTCTGGGTTGGCAATTTTCTATTCGTCCTATTTCTTTTCTTTTTTTGTTCAATCGTTATGACAGCAAAAAATATCTGGCATATATCATAACTTTCTTAAAATTGCAATCTAAAGACAGTTTCTATAATGAAATGAAATGACGAAAATGCCGGAAAAATAACAGACGGTTGTTTGCCCGCTGCTGGATAAACATGCACGGCGTAACTAGAATTTATCCACTGATTTAGCAAGCTATGTTTCTTCCTGCTTAACTAGTTTGGTTAACTTTGTCATGAACTAGCTCATTAGACTTACCTTTTGAACCTGCGACTGCTGATTCTCCTGCCGGCTGCCAGGGCAGTATCAAGAACCAAAAAATACACAATCTGTAGGCAACAGTGGTAAATGGAGATGTTACCTAATCACAAAGTGTGGAAAGTTTAGAGAAATTCGTGAAAGCAACTCATACAGCAAGATGCATCACTATCGTCGTGTAGATATTGTAAGCACTGTTATGATCAATTTTGAAAAACAATTGCTTGCTAGCCTCAATAAGTGCTGACATTTTGATAATTTTCCTGGCGATTTTATGATGACCAGCTATTGATTCTGAAATAATATTAATTATGAGGACAACAATGATTGGCAGTGACTATGTTTATTCATCTTGTGTCTGACTAGTTTTTAAATATTAGCGTTAGTTTTATATGAAGAGTTAATTTTTAGAGCACTTACTTTTAATTTTAGCATGCTGCTTCAAAGCGTTGAAATTGTGACCATAAGTGAGTTGTGATTTTAAACGTGGTAAAATAGTTGATTCTGACAGAGCTTGGTTCTTAACGACTTAACGTATAATGTTTCCTTTTATAGGCACGGGAAATACTCAGGAAACAGTATTTTGAATCCGATGCATACATCGGCTAAGATGCATGCACCTTGCATCAGTGAACTCATTTGCTCTCCTTCACAAATTGTGAAGTCTCCAAATGATCGTCGTGAATACAGGTCAGTTTTATCGGACAGGCCAGATTAATGGCGTCATTTGTCGCTAGCTGTGCAGAACTGCTCTGAGGTCCATAACTTGAACGCCATCACTACTCAATAAAGTATTTTATGTACAAATTATTTGGCATAATTACTAGACATTGTGTGTTCTGTTTGTTTTCAGGATAATTCAATTGCAAAATGGATTGAGGTCAATTTTAATATCTGATAAAATCAGCACACATCAGCAGAAGCTCAATGCAAAACATGAAGAAGTCTTGCCTACTTCTGCTGAGAACATGTTGGGAGATTTGTCTCTCCGTTGCTCAGCACCAGACGCTACGGCTGACACAGACAATGAGTCTGATTGTATTAGCAGAGTAAAATCTCAACCAGTTTTGTCGTCTTACGCTGCAAGTCATCCTCAAAGAAAGCGTACATGCTCTGCATCTGAAGAAATCCTTGAAGAGCATGACAAGTCTGCCGGAACATCAGGACCGTGCTCGCCTGGACTCAAACCTCCAACACGAAAAAGAAGCACCCAGCATTCAAAACTTGTAAGCAACTCTTTGACTGTGAGCAGTCTCAGTACCTTCGAACTTGATCAATTGTCTCATCTTATTTGCTTTTCTTTTCGCAATGTTGGGTTGGATATTAGCTGAGTTTGATTTCAGTATGCCACCATGGCCTTGCTTGCTTGGTGCAGTTACCTAGTTGCTGGTAGTAATTCGGACTAATTCCCTATATTTTCATCTTTAGGCTGCTGCAGCACTCTGTGTTGGTGCGGGAAGCTTCAGTGACCCACGCGAAGCAGAAGGACTTGCACATTTTCTAGAACATGGTGAGCATTGTGTGCTGTTGTATACCTTACCACCAGACTATCCTTGTTTCGTGACAATGTTTACGTTGTTTTGTATCTTTCGACAGTGCTTTTCATGGGTAATGAGAAATATCCTGAAGAAAATGGTTTTGATGTGTTTGTAAAGATGCATGGTGGCTCTAATAATGCCTCTACAGATGCAGAACGGGTAATGGCCCTTTTATCTTATGACATTGCACTTGTTTTTAAGTTTGATGTTTGAACAGCATAAGAGTTTAGTAATGATGACCAGCAAAATATTTTTCTATACGAATAAAACAGGGCTCAGTAGTGAGAATTTAGTGGCTGGGAATGTTTATTATATTGCAAGCTGTGGAATAAAATATTTATGCTGAATCAAGTTGAAGTGTTTGTATGGAGGCTATCATGTACAGTTTATTGCTGAAGTATTTTTTTTTACCAAATATGGTCATTTGACCATACAAGTCAGACACCAATGACAACCCCCTGTTGTGTGACTGACAGATTCCGTTCTGTCATAGAATGGATCTCATATTGCTGATACTTGTTATGCAAAGCAAGGATTGCACTGTTAAAAAAATGGGATTAAATTCCTTGCTCTTAAATTATGATGCAGACTCCCACTTGCTGCAGGAGAACTTCAGAGAACCAAAACTTAGTTTTTGTTGTTATTTGTGGAGCATATATTGAAATGAGCGAGTGAAGTGAAACTGTTATTGATTCTACAAATATCGCAATTTCTGCAAAACATTTTGCTGTCTTTGCAAGATTCCATGACAGTAGGACAGGAAATAGCTAACTCCTTTGAAGACGATGGCTAGAGACAAGCCACAATGGCTCGCAAATGACCATAGATGTCCCTAATGCCCACTCTGGGCAGAACGGCAACAGATGACTACAGTGAAACCTGTCTATAATGGTCACCTTTGAAACCTGAGGAAAATGACCTTTATAGACAGGTGACATTTCTGTCCAGGTTGATTTCTATAGAAAGTGTCATTTTGGGGTTATGAAGAGTGGCCTTTATACACAGGTGGCTGCTCTATAAAGGTGGCTGCTAGTACAGGTTTGACTGTATGACAGTATTGTTTTATACTACTTATAACTATTGAAGGGCTGATTGATCTGATGAATGATAGATAGCTACTTGGTTTGCTGAAGCCCTATTCATTGGTACTTATTTTAAAATTCACTGCTCTTTTGTTTTAAGACGGTATTTGAATTTGACATAAACCCTCAACATTTGAAAGAAGGCTTGGACAGGTGAGAAACCGAGAATGGTAGTTGAGAGCTTTGCATTGTTAATTCCTGTTGCAAGTTCTCTGAGTCATTTTCATTCATCCGTATATACAAGTTTAAGATTAACAAGTTACATGTCTTAGCTGTCAAAATATCCACATCAGCTGAAACCAATGCCACTTGATGCCAACCTGCATCTGGATTGCGCCTGGTCAATTCTAGCCATGGTCGAATCTGCCACACCAAATGCTCACTTTGACAGACATCATTTGCCTTTGAAAATCCACAGAAATGTCTGTTACAAAAAATATCAAAAGTAATCAGACATTTCTGTAGGGCTACATATCCATCCTTGAAGTAAAAACTCTACCTGCAAAAAGTGACTGTCTGCCAACTGTTGTGTTCTAGTGCAATCACTGAAGGGAGGATTACACCATTGCAGTATAGAAATAGAAACATGAAAAAAAGAAATTAACACTTCTATATTAGGACTTGAAATTTTCTGCTTATTATTCTCAACATTTCCACTTTTGCTTTTAAATCAACCAGATGAAATGTAGATCATAAATTCAAAACAAAATAAGTTGGAAGTTTGATAATTTTGACTGGATTTTGTAATGTTAAGAACGTTTCAGTGGTTGTTCTAGTACTGTTCATGACAGTCAAGATTTGTAACTAGTTGTGTGACTGTTCTTAATTTGTTTTTAAAACGTTCTGTGCTACCATACAGGTTAGCAAGCTGCTTTGTTAGTCCACTACTCTCCCACACGAGCATCGAGAATGAGCTGAAAGCTGTCGATAGTGGTATGTAGTGGGTTGTGATTTTGTTTGATTTCAGAAGCATCCATTTGCTTTGCTCATCACGGTTATGTTTCTGTCTGCAGAGTTTGTCCAAGGTGTGCAAGTCGACAGCGCTCGCCGTTTGCAGTTGTTATCCTCAATTGCCAGATGTGATCATCCTTTTAGTAAATTTCTCTGGGGTATGATGATGTACTTACAGTTCAACGTGTCTTAGCAGCCACCTGTCTTGAGAAACTACCTGCAATTTGTTCCTTCAAGATTTAGATGGTTTAATTTTGTTAGTTACCTGTCTTTAGATGACCACCTGTTAGGAATGCTGTTCAAACCAGGATTATTTGAATCTATCCAAACCTAAATTGCTTTTTGTAATTCAAATCTTGGCAAAAATTCGAAAGGTTATGCTAACAATAAATTTCTGGTTTTCTGATCAAAAACTCGTCAGCATTCCATGACTAGGATTTTGCCCCTTTGCTGTCCTTGCCCCTGGCCTCTAAACATCATGCCGCCCCCAACGTCTTGTTGATAACTGCCCTTTTCTCCAGACTGGTTTAGGAGCAAGATTTTGCTACTCGAGGAAAAGTAAATGTAAAGTAATTTGGCTCTTTCTTTGTGCCGCAGCAGGCAGCATTGGTATGACTCACAACTTTTTTGAATACTCTGATTTCTGCAAGAAGCCATGAAAATACTAAACATAGCTTGGTAAATTGTTTTTAAATATGTAATTTTGATTTGCTAATAGATGATTTCTATGAAATCATAAATACTCTGTGTAGATGTGAAAAATAATTTACTGAGCCTTGTACAGTGAAAGCTGTCCATAACGATCACCTTTGGGACCTGAAAAAATTTACCTTTGCCTTTATAGACAGGTGGCCTTTCTGTCCAGGTTGATTTCTATGGAAAGTGTCCCTTTAGGATTATGAAGAGTGGCCTTTATACACAGGTGGCTGCTATATAGAGGTGGCCGCTAATACAGATTTGACTATATTGGGATAAAAACCACTAGCTTGTTGGAGCAATTATGGACCCCCATGAAGATTATGTGTCACGTCGTCACTCCAGCAGTCTACATATGTCAATGGTTCCTCTGCTGCTTGATATCCATAGTTGAATGCTATTAACTGCCATACCTGTGCTTCTAATTTACGTTGCTTCTTATCTCATAGTTTATTTGTTGCTGTAGTGGCATATTAACCTTGTGTCCTTTTTGGACTTTATTGAGTTTTGTACCATACAAATAATATCTTTTTTGTCTGTTCTGTTCTTTTCAGGAAACTCAATTTCGCTAAAAGAAGAACCTGAAAAAAATGTACGTAACATGGCTGAACAAGTAAAACCTGAGACATGCAATGGAAGATGACACAAACACACGTTTATCGTCATCAGTCTATGCTTAACTTCTTGCATTTAAATGTATTTTCTGTCTAAGAGAGATGGTGGGTTGTAGGTTAATGGACGCTTAAACGGCACTGAATGCTCTGAATTTTGATGTGCTTTGAGCAGCAGCCAATTATATTGTACTAAAGATGTAGTTGTTTGCATTCCGTAAAACTTTTCTTTAACCACAAGTATTAGGTTCAGGAATCAGGATTAGCTGTGATTGCGTTAATAGTTATCATGTAAGCTTGTTTGTGGTATGATTTGTTATGTTATGTAGGGTTAGGCTAAATTAACAACAGATATTTAATTATTTTGTGAAGCATTCAATGTGAGAGCACCTGTGTTTGTTTCTTTAGGGTGTGGATATGCAAGCATTGCTTAGAAAGTTTTGGACTGAGTTTTACCATGCATCAAATATGACGCTAGCTGTATCGTCATCAGGTTTGTCATTAATTGATCCTGTCGACTTCATTTTTAAAACAAGATACAGTACAGAGTTACATCAACATAAAATGTTAAAGAGCCTATTTTAAATCTAAAAATAGTCCAGATTATTTAATAGTCCAGAAATTGGATTTATTTAGATTTTCATTTATGATTTGTTGGACAAGATGATGTATTTGGTAGCTAGTATATAATAATGTGTATTAAGAGCCAATAGGGCATAGATCACTTAACCTATACAAGTACGCCGGAGTCTATCTTGCATAACCATTTTCTTTCGTTCTCATTCAGCAAAGTGGGGCAACTTAATTCAATTTCACTTTAGATGTGGCTATACTTTGCACAATCTAAATGCGCCACATTTGAATATTAGAATTGAAAGTACCTATCCAGATTGAGGGCTTCAAGCAAATGCTTTGAGGACCTACTCGATAAAGCTGACCTGTCAGGAGGATTCGTTTGCAGTATTGGAATGAGTTTGGTGTCATAGCTAAATGTTCAATTGCCTCAATCGGTTGCATTTTGTGTCAAGACATTCTTTACCCATTGTTGTCATGTGTAGACTCCTTGGATTCCCTCCAGTCAATGGTTGAAGAATGCTTCTCTGTCATTCCATCAAGGTGAGTCATAGACTCATAACTGGTTATAAAGGTTATCTCATTTGATAACGTCTTTAGCGCATACAAAGGGAGGTTTTTCTCTGTTTGCAGAGTGTCTTGGCAAGGTCGGAGGTTGTTTTTGTGAAACGCACGTCAAAGGGCATCCCTTGAATGTTTCGTTTGTGATGAAAGTCATTTGATCTATTTTTGATCATTAGCAAGTGTGATGTAATGATAATCTAATTAGGGTTGCACTGATTGATCAAAAAGATTTTTGACTGGTGCTGCTCAAGCAGTGATCGGTTTTTATGGCGTAATGAGCGAACATCTTGCAAGCGCAGATATCAGCTTGGAATGGGGAGTGCATGCTTATGAGACAGCAGCATGACTGACACGCCGTAAGGTTGACATGATTATGCCGATTTCCTGTTAGACAATACAGTACAGGGGACTGGTAGCAAATATGATCACACGACACTTGGCTTGAGTTTAACTTCACCGAAATATCATTTAGCTATGTTTAAACTCATCAACCCAGGATGAGAGTAGCGTTGGTGCTTGGTCAGTGGGAGGTATACGGCATGCGTTATGAGCTGCTAGCATGGGAACTCTGTCACCACCGAAGATGACTCCAAGGTGGTTGGAGACAAGGGGCAGGTAAACCAGGACCTATAGTGATACAGTCAAACCTGTATTAGCGTCCACCTCAATAGAGCAGCCACCTGTGTATAAAGGCCACTCTTCATAACCCCAAAATGACATTTTCTTTTTGAAGTCAACCTGGACAGAAAGGCCACCTGTCTATAAAGGGTATTTTTCCAGGTCCCTGAGATGACCGTTGTAGACAGCTTTCACTGTACGGTTGCTTGCACTATTTCAAAAATTTACATGTTATTTTATTGTGTTGGATATTTTTCTATATGTCAATCTTCATCCTTTCTAATGTGATTTTCTATCCCCTTCAGATCAAGAAATGGAGCTGATTTTTCCAGCAGCAAGGTACATCTGTTTTGGACAGCTCATCTCACATTCTGTTCACATATATGCTAAGTTATGCGTTGTTCTTTCATAGCTTTGATTTACAATCAGAGATTCAGTCAGGATCCAGTGGAGACATCGATTACTGTAATGGATTATACAATCAGCAGGTGTATCATTTGCATTTCGCTAATGGTTGACATACTTAACTTGCGAACTTGGTGTAATGCTTTCAAAGTCCTGCTCTAATGTTTTGCTTTCACTTTCAAAAATGGATAGCGTGGCCTATGCTTTATAGCTGTAGCAAGCTGAAAAAGCTAAGTAGCCAATCCACCATTTGCTGTCAGTGACAAGGCATCCTCTCATTTTATTAATAAGAAGTAGAGCAATGTTTGGAAAGTCTGCCATTAGGATCCTAGTTACAATTAGTTACTAGTTAGCACTATTGTAGTAGATTGATTTCCTAAGAAAGTGCCAAGTGTTATTCCAACACAATGTAACCCCGTTAATATCACCTTGGTTAATATCACAACCCGCTCTATATCAGTTCAGTTTGAGAACCAAGCTCTGTGATTAGCAGCTATTTTAACCTTCTGACCATCACTCTTCGCTTATTATTACTATTTGTGGCTAGAAAACGATAATAGTATTAACGAGGCTGCACCGTACGATCTAATGGCATGATTTGACATAATGTCCAATTACAGACCATGTTCTTATGATTTTGCTGCACCATGCTGTCATGTAAATTATTGTATCATTGAATGGGTCTTTGTCTCAATTTGGAGATGATGACAGGATCATTGAGCCTACTCTAGATTGTCATTTGACAATCAAACCCACTCATTTCTAGGTGAGGCTAGCTAACATGGTAAGCGCCTCCTGGAAATCCATGTGAAATAACAAGCATTGCGTAAAATCCATGTGAATTTGAAAAAAAACAAAAAACATGTGAACGTGCCCTTTTCACATGTTTTTCATACAGTTTTCACATGGCTTTCAAATGGATTTCACAGAGCTCCAATTTGTAATGGATTGTGCTCTAGTTTGACCATTTCTTCTGTATCATACTTTTATCCTTGTTTTGACATGTTTCAGCTGTTTTGCAATCCGTTTTCATACCTTTTTAGGAACCTTTCGATCTGGATATTTTCCACAAAATATATTACGGTACTAACAGATTCTTCTTTTTTATTGTTGTTGTGTGTGACACATGGGCCTACACTTATGCTCTGACAGCTGTATAATTCCCTTTGTTGTTGTTTTCAACTTTGTAGTTGTTCCAGTAAAGGACATCCACCATCTTGAAATCACATGGGTTCTACCTTCATTAATGAAGCATTACAGGTAAATTTGATATACCTTGTAGGTCAACGTACATCTGTGGCATCACACAATGGACAGCTAAATTGTACCTTTGTTGCGTCCTAATTTTGATATAGTGTTTGTCTAGTCATTACTTTCGGGCAAGAAATTTTGTTTCACAACCACTGTTTTTCTCTAAACATATGTAAGCTATGTTAAAGGTAATATCTTGCATATTAGGTTTATTATATCTACATATTATAGACATGTTAATCATGAAATGTTTTTATGGGAGGTAGCAATGAAAGAGTAGATTGTTAAATAGTGTTTAGTTCATTTTGTTCACTACAATGAAGAATTGGCTGCCTATATTCCAAATATTCCAAATGACTATTCGGTGGCATTCTGGCTCTTTAGCATCATCGGGTAATCAATTTTATGTTAATTTTGAGACATGTCTATTAGTGCATTTTAATTTCTTGTTTAAAAATCTACAGAAACTGTTCCAAATGCTTTGTGAGGAAGTTCAAAGTAGGATTTTGTAGATTGAGTCAGGGCTGCATTCCAGGTTCTGTAGGGCCTTAATCGATTTTCTCTGAAGGGCCAATTTTTATTGATCAGAATACACTAGAGCTCTAGTGATGCATCAAAGTGGTAATGCAGTCATGACTCTCCTCTCATGTTTCTGAAGCTCTTTACTTGAATGTTGGCTCCATTTTGCTGGTAGGAAAAAGCTAGAACAAACATTAATACAGCACTCCAAACGGAAGAGAATTAGAGTGTCTTGATTATTGTCAATTTGCGAAGGTCTACTGAAAATGAGCTAAATGTGCCTGCTAGATAACACTATGAACTCGAGTCGTGTGAAATCCATTTGAAAATCATGGGAAAATCATGTAAAAAAGCTGTATGAAAACCGTGTGAAGAGTGCCCTTTCCACATAGTTTTTCATTCTGTTTTCAAGTTCACATGTTTTTTTCACATGGCTTTTCACATGGTGTTTGTTCTTTCACATGGTTTTAATGTAGCTAAATGTAATTTAGGTGAGGTTAGACTCACACCATAGTGCTAACTGCGATAGAGCGTAATGGAGGCTGGTCTCATTGTGGCAAAGCAGGTGTGGTGTGTCATCAGGCAGGGCATTCTTGCTACCAATCTCATTGCTACGCACATGGCTGGCCTTGATGGTGGGGTGTGAGCAGCAGCTCCTCGCCATTGCTACTGCCTGCAAGATCCTGGAACATTTGCTTTACCAGAATTTGTGCAGTGGCTGCAAATCGCATGCAACACTATACTTTGCACCACGATAAATATGGCTGGGACGCTAGGAATTTCCCCACCCTCCCTTTCCCTCAAATTTTTTAGCTACATGTAATCATAGGAATTCCACTGACTTAGCAGTGTGACTGGTGCTTGGTTGTGGTGACAGGTTTGCTATCTCGACTACTGCCATTCGCGGGGAAGCAACCCCACCAAACCAATTTCTGCTATTCGCTTGTACGCAGCTCCCACCAAACCAAGCACCAATGCCAAAACAACTTATCTATGGTGATGAGTTTAACGGCAGGGGCTTCCCATTTTCACATGGTTTTCAAATGGTTTCACACGTTTTTGGATTCATAATATATTGCAGCTCTTTTTTAAGTACCAAATTGCTCTGCTAACTCATCCTTTATTGACGATATATTCGATTTATGGTACATGTATTAATTATTTGTGACATGTTTGGTATATCAGGGTGAAGGCTATAGACTATCTATCATGGCTTGTTGGGCACGAAGGCAAGGGAAGCATCCAAGCCTTGCTAAAAGAGAGGTACAACATTGTATGCATATTGTATTTAATATTATTATTGTTGGTTTCTTGTCTCAATCCTTATCAAGTGTGAAAACTCCGCTTAATTTTGCAAGATTAATATTATATACAAAATATTAAGGAATTACAGTTACTAGTAAGATTAAATTTATCTGCAGTCATGTTAGTAGCCATAAAAGAAAATGCTCATGATTACTGAGTTTGTTGGCATATAATCATTTCCATGAGCTTAGACTGCTGCTGTATTGCAGTCAAGCTGTATTGGCGACCACCTCTGTAGAGCAGCCACCTGTGTATAAAGGCCAGTCTTCATAGGCCCGAAATTTTGTATAGAAATCAACTTTGACGGAAAGCCAGACCTGACAAAAGGCAACCTGTCTCGGGTCCCAAAAGCAACTATTATAGACAGGTTTTACTGTACTTTACTTCTTGCTTATTTGCGATGTTTGGTTTTTTAATCTTGTAGGTAACAGTTTGTTTTTCTAATTTCTTTTTTCATTGTAATTGTTAAAAGGGGTTTGGTGCTGAGCATTTTGGCTGGGAATGGAGAGGCTGGAGTGGAGCACAATTCAAGTTACTCATTCTTCACTTGCAGTGCCACTTTGACAGTGAGTAAACACATTTAGTTGAGTTGCTTTTCATCATGAGGGCTATGACAAAGATAGAATGGTAATTGCATGATTTGCAAGATTCAAGTTGAAGCGTTATTTTGATTGTCAAGCGTTACAGTTGATCTGTTTCACAAACTCATTTGTTGCACAAGCTACCATTTTGATAACAACAAAGTTACCGGTAATTGTAGGAAAATTGGCTTTAGCAAATATTGTTATAGTATAGATAGAGCTGTAGTGCAATATTATTGCATCATTGTTTTTGTGACTAGGATAATTCAGCAAATCAGTCTCAAAGCTATTCCATAAAATGATTTTTTCCTACAGAGTAGTTAGCCTACTTCTTTCATGAGTTGGACTTCTGGTGGCATGCAACAGGGTTCTGTTACAGTTTCTAGTTTCTGAACTTTTTAATTGAATACAACGCAGAATGACAGTCTTTTGTTTGATCTGGAAGAATAAATATTTGTTCTGGTTTCTTAGTTTCTTCTTGTCAACATACACTATGATCTGGAATTGTTTGAAAATAATGTGAAAACTGTGTGAAAGTTTCACAGTGTTTTTTGTTCTTCTTTTTCGTTTTCACATGCTTTTCCACATGTTTTTTTACGTGGTGCTTGTTATTTGAATATTTCACGTGGATTTCTGAGGATGCTTCCCATTTAACATGGTTTTCACATGTTTTGATGTGATATCTATTTAAAATCCCCCAGATCTGTCAGGTTTAGGAATAGATGATGATGATTATTGTGATGATGATGCTCCTGCTGTTACTGATTTTGTTTTCTTGTAATAATGTGTCACTTTTGTCACGTAATTGTTGTTTGTTTTTGAATTTCAGGATGAAGGAATAAAGAATGTTTTTGAAGTAAGATTGTGCCTTTTTCTGTTGCTATTATCCACATAATGGTTGGCTGTAGACTTGATTTAGTTGTCACCATCTACTTTTTGCCCGTTTTGGTCACAATGCCTGACACTTGCTTTTTTATACCTGGGCAAGAGCTTAGGAGGCTCATGTGTCTAACTGTAATTTTAACGAATATATAACATATTTGTATTTATAATCAGAAATTAGCAGGTATTCTAACTCCTGTTAACCCTTGTCCTGCTCATGAAACTAGTTAAATGAAGACTTTAAGTCGCTTTATCGACTGCTGATTGGTTGGTCGCTAGGGACTAACTATCTGATTGGTTATATGTTGCTACTCTTGACTTGTTTAGAAAACGTGTCTACACATCAATAGAAACCAAATCGTGCAAATACGTTTTTTGGGGACCTAACAAACGCATTACTCGACTTGATTGGACCATGTCTCGTCAACAACATCGGTCCTTTATCTCAAGTGCCAAAACAACNCACGATTGCGGATACTTCGAAGTGATCATGCCCTACTAACCGTGTCGATCAACCTCTCCTGGCAGCACAAGAGAAAGCCTACACTTCGTCCCTCCTTCTTAGCCTTGAAAGATCCGATTTTGGCAGCACAATTCAGGTCTGACGTCAACAGTCACTTTATTGTGACGGCACACGATCTCCAACACGCCATCCATCAAGCTTCAACCGCGCTTCCACGTGAACAGCCTCGCATCCACCGCAGTCCCTGGCTTGATGACCAAGCCATAGAACATCTCCGTCGCTCTTTACAAAGCGCATGCAATCGTTTTGGACAATCAAGTTCCCAGGCAACTGAAGCCGAGGCAGCTCTCGTCGATGCTCACCAGGCGGCAATTGAAAACCACATTGTCAAGGTTGCTGATCAGCTCGAAGAGGCCCAGGCCAGCGGGAAGTCCAGCCTAGTCTGGAAAATTATTAACTGCGCCACAGGGAGAAATGATCGCCCACGTGCTGTCATTGCGGCAGAGTCATCAACACATCGCCTAGAAAAGGTTGCTGAGCATTATCATTCGTTACTCGATCGACAACCATCTGCCAACCTGCAAAGTCTCCAGCCCAACTATCCGGACCCACC
>OFHS01002430.1:6624-21088 GCA_900245855.1 Calvadosia cruxmelitensis | reverse complement strand
GAGCTGTACAGTAACACCGATTCGACACACGCCTTGAAAAGATGCATTTTTGCCTCGTCGCTAGCAGGAGATACCTACATAACTATTTAACTCTTGGGTCTCCCGAACAAACAAGCAAATTTGTGCTTACGGAATGACCCATGATCATATCATGTAATCAAATTACTTGTTCTTCACAATTTCTGTAATTAATTGTTTTGTATTTCGTTTACGATATGGTCTAAATATATACTCATACTCATACTCAAATTCATCGCAGAAACAACCTTCACTGTCTTGGCCTGGGAGTGAATTCCACATTTACAGAAATAAAATTAGAAAATCATCTGCTTGGACGTTTCCTGTGGAACAAACTTACCAGCTATATTATCTGCATGAGCCAGGGGAAGGTGAACTGGAACACGATTCTCATTTTTCAACTATTTTAGTTAATAACAAAGAGCAAACACTGACAGTAAATCCTATACAAGCACATGCTTATTGTGAAACCACATACAGTAAAACCTGTATTAGCGGACACCTCTATAGAGCAGCCACCTGTGTATAAAAGCCACTCTTCATAACCCCAAATGACACTTTCTATAGAAATCAACTTGAACAGAACGGCCACCTGTCTATAAAGGTCATTTTTCTTGTTTCCAAAAGGTGACCATGATAGACAGAATTCACTGTACCTTTTTGTTGCTGAGAGATCTCCGAGAAGTGAGTAATGCTTTACATTCCGTTGTGATGTCTGTAAGATAGGGAGAAAAATTGTGCTGCAAAAGCAAAACATGCAAATAGAACTGTAGTCAAACCTGTCTTAGTGACCACCTGTTATAGGTGACCACCTGTTATAAGTGACCACCTTTTATAAGTGACCACCTGTTATAAGTGACCACCTGTCTTAAGTGACCACCTGTCTTAAGTGACCACCTGTTATAAGTGACCACCTGTCTTAAGTGACCACCTGTCTTAAGTGACCACCTGTTATAAGTGATCAACCTATTATGTGCTACATATTGTACAGCACAACCAGGGGCCTTAGTCATGAACCGGGACTAATCATAGTCCAGGACTAAATCTCAAGTCCCATATCCAGATTTCAGAAATTTAGTGCAGACTCAATGTTTATTCCTGGACTACGCCTTAGTTCCGGTCCATGAATAAGACCCCAGATATGGATCTCCATCAGACATAACTGGAACAGATTAGCTGTTTTGACTTTAACGATTTATAGGTCTGCTACTTCAAATTGGCATTGTTTTGCTGTGTGTATTGATCAGAATAGCAATAGGCACAGTGGCTCCGATATGGGCAAGCGTATTATGATTATTGAAATCAGTCCAACAAACCATTCCAACCTGCCTTCCGCGATCATCCAACGGATCAATTATAAGTAGTCTCGTAACACAGGTGGTCGTTTAGCACAGGTGGTCGCTTAGCACAGGTGGTCGTTTAGCACAGGTGGCTGCTTAACATCAGTAAGTTGTACTGTTTGAACCTTTAACAAACCATTTGAGATGGTATCTTGAGACAGGCTGGATGCATTTTTACATTTGTCGTGTCAATCTAACTCATCAAACAACACTAACAAGAATGATAAACGTATGCACTAATAAATACAAACAAACTAGTTCACCTCGATTTGCTTCTTCAAAGAAAGCTCTAAGCGTTGATAAACCTCAGCTGGTGTTCCCGTGATCTCAGCAGAAGCGTCCTCAATCTGGACGACATCAGAATGATTACTCTTTGTGCTGGCTGATCTGCTCTTCTTGACAGATGGAACCTGAACATAACAATTTCACAATAATATTCGTGAATTACAGAGATTACTGCAACACACATCAACGTGACACTCTCGCACAGGAAATACAATCTCTTGTTAAGGTGATGGTTTTGCAGGCACCAATATTGCGGCTGGCAATGTCATCCTGCAGAAGTCAGCGGCATATAATCCGCACCTGAACATAGCAGATACAGCAATTGGGTATTGATTTCTTGCAAGACATAGTGCCGGGAGCGCTAGCAAAATGAATTAATATAACAACGAAGGATAACAGTGGAATTATACGCATATGGTATAGGTCCCGGGTGAAGGCCTGGCAGTGGAGTTTGTTAGATTGTGCTATTTCTCCAGCCACAGACAGGGGAATTTCTCTATGTCTGGTCATCAAGTCACTACGGCTCAGGTCAGGGCCCGAAGGGAGACAAGTAATGGGCTTATTAAAAAGTATGGATACATTAATGTCTCACTTTGATTGTCTTAACCTAACAAGTCAAATTAGCACATGAAAAGCAACGCTCAAAACCATAAACTATACCTGTGTCACATCAACGCGAAGGCCGTTCTGCGCAGCGACAATCATTTGATCTAGCCCCTATTTGAAAAGATGAGAAACAAAGCTGAAACGATATGATCATTTTTACTATTTAATTCCATATGCAGCGACCCTTCAAAATGCCTTCCCGGGAAAGAGAGCAAGAAGAATCTCGGCAAGGTTGCATCTTGACTAAGAACATTAGGTTTCGTTTCAGCAATGCGTACAGTCAAACCTGTATAGAGCAGCCACCTGTGTATAAAGACCACTCTTCATTACTAAAAAATGACACATTCTACAGATATCAACCTGAACAGAAAGGCCACCTGTCTATAAAGGTCATTTTTCTCAGGTCCCTGAGGTGACCGATGTAGACAGGTTTCACTGTACCTGTATAATTATTGGTTTACTTGATTTGCATTGTAGTAAATATTCCAGTTGTATTTTGTGTATATTTCTGTCATGCTAGTCATTTACATTTATAGTAATAAGAGGCTAGCCTCACTTTGAGGTGGGGGCTCTGCATGATGTCTGTTCAATATGGCTGCTCGTACATATTAATCACAATTAAATTGAACATAATCCAAGGCATCCTGCTCTCTGAGAACTCTTCAATTTTGGCAAAATATTGTGTTTTTTTCTATTTTAATATAAACTTTCGGATCATAGGTCCAAGCACTTACATGGTCAAAACACGAGTTAACAATGTGGTCCGATTAAGTGCATTCTACTGTGACCGTACAAATAGCTTCAACTGAAGTTACTGCTAACAAGTATTTGATTGGCACAGCCCTGAAAGCAACAACGCATTAGCATTCAATAGTACACGGCAGTTAACTTATGCAAGAGAATACGCACAGCTCTATACAGTCAAGCCTGTATTAGTGGCTACCTCTATACAGCAGCCACCTGTATCTAAAGGCAACTCTTTATAACCCCAAAATGACACTTTCTATAGAAATTAGCCTGAACAGAAAGGCCACTTGTCTATAAAGGTCATTTCTCTCAGGTCCCATAGATGACCGTTAGAGACAGGTTTCACTGTATGCAATTTTAGTATTTCAAAACCATACAAGTGTTTACCTTACCTTGGCCTGTCTGAGGTAATCTTTCGCGCCGTCCATGTCACCTTGTTTCTTGGCATTCAACGCAGCTATTTTGAATTCTTTTTGACGTCTCATTAAGAAATCATACTCTTTCTCGTTTCGACTCGCTTGAGGTGGACCGGACGAAGACGATGGGCCTGCTGATGCCGCCTTTGAGAGAGAGAGAGAAACACATTGATAATTCTAGACAGGGTTCACTGTAATTCTTATAAAGATAGCCTAGACGAAAAGCCATGTGCAGATAAATACCTGAGTAGCAGGAGCAGCGTGTGCTGCAGGAGCCGTCTGCGAGGCAGATGCGGGAGCAGAGCCACCTGGTATTGGAGGGAAACCTGCAATAAATCATTAAAACTAATCTTAAATAAAACACAGAATATAATGCACAACATCTATAAGAAAAGTGTTTTTACCTAAACAATTTCCATATATCAGATTTGCATCTAAACAGCAGTGCACGTTGCATCAATTAAACATCCAAATCAGTCACAGTGTTAACAATGTCATTAAACAAGGGCCACGAATTTGCATGCGGAGAATGACAAAAGAGAATGCAGTCCTACATCCTCTATCATGTTGCAGATTGTGCCCCTGAATGCATTTCCAACTGAGTCAGTCATTTTGAGATGCTCTTTCTTCTAAATGTCCTACGGAGTGGAAAAAGGGGCTACCCTAATACCCCTAAGCAGCCATGGAAACCAGTCTTGCAGAGCAGCTCGATAAGGCGAGCCAAGTGTTGGCATTTGCTAGCGGCAGAACGAAACCGCAAACAACAAATTCTCATTCCTAGCCTGCGACCGGCCTGCTTTGAAAGGTGCCCAGTGGGCTGAGGATGCTGCCTGAGTTCTAGAAAAATCTAAAAGTGCTGATTTTCATATAGCTTAATTCTGCCGAGAGGGAAGCGTTGACGAGGCATAGCCCGAGGTCAGTGCTTGCTCCGCTCAAAATAGAACTGACGCCAAACCTGTACCACATCCCCAGATTTTGAGTTCTTCTCTAACGTCTCTAGGAAGGGTTCAGTGTGTAATGTTGATAAATGATCTATTACGGCATCAACAGAAAATCAGAATCATGACGTATATCTTGCATATATTAATTGGCCAAATGCAATCCTAAAACATTTAGGGGTTTAAGCAAGCACGGTGACATGTATGGAGCTGAAATCGACAATTTTGACAGCCATGAACAATCCTTGAAATGGACAATCATAGAAAAGAGTACAGTTTAATGAACTCCAAACAAAGCCATTTTCTAATGCCATCATGTGTGGAAAAGATCAACTAGCATGAATCTCGAATTAAATTTACCGCACTTGGTCAATTGAGATGAGAAATCAAAGAAAAACCTTATGTGGATCGTCAGAAGATGGCCGTCAAGTTGAATAATGTGATTAGCTGTAGATTTTAATTGGCGATGACGAGATATAAATACCTGGTGGTATCGGCAGCTCTTCGAAATCAACTGCCTTCCCAGCTTTGTACATTTTGATTGCATCTTGATATTGCTGTGAGACAACACGACAAAACATAGTTTGAACGCAACTACAAAGTGACCTTTCACAATAAATTGTAAGGCATTGGCAGATGCGGCTCAAAGAAGAGAGACATTTAGTACAATGGTTGCCTATTACCAGTGTTGGTCAGTAACAAAGTAATTTTACATGGTTACTTTACTTAAGTAAGATATAACGTAGCTTTCTGGTAGCGGAAGCACAATATTTGAAGAACACTTTCCTGAATATTTTCTAAAAATAACTTTTAGTTTTTTATGCGTGTCACCAATAAAGTAATTGTTGCCACTGCTGAATGACACACCACTAGCTTTGGATATGAGTGAAGGGTCCCGTTGTAAAGCAAACATGACATGGATTGCTCCGATATAAAATGAGATGCTGTCCAAGGCTGTAGCTTGGCTGTAGCTTGGCTTTGTATTTGTCAGTGTTGGATTCATGATATATGTGATATGTCCGATATGATCAACATCATGTCCTATGTATTATTACTCAAGAAGAATTCTGCATTACTTTGCTGAACACTGCCATTTACGAAACAATTGTACAGTAACACTTGTCTATAACAGTCACCTTTGGGACCCGGAGAAAATGACCTTTATAGACAGGTGGCCTTTCTGTCCAGGTTGATTTCTAAATAAAGAGTCATTTTGGGGTCATTTTGTTTATTTAAGAGTCATTTTGTTTTTTTCATTTTGGGGTTATGAAGAGTGGCCTTTATACACAGGTTACAGAAAGGCCACCTGTCTATAAAATTCATTTTTCTCAGGTCCCAAAGGTGACCATTATAGACAGGCTTCACAGTAGTTTACTTCTGCATAAAACCAAAGAAAACTTGCTCTAATGGACAAGTAGTAATAATAAATAGATTGATTTCCCTACAAAAACCACTTAAAGAACTCCTGATAAATGACCAATGGATCAACATCAAAGGGTTAACAGTACCTGGGCCACATAAAACCTCAGAACGCATCTCACCTTGACAATTCTTCCCATCCTCCTAGCCTTCGATGAATTACCACCATCTTTTGCCTCCTTTTCTCCTGACTGGTACTTTATCAGCCTCTGTTCCATGGCTTCTAAAGCTGTTTTTGGCATTGGAGGATCAACTGCTGACGAAGATGACGACGATTGATTGACAGGTGACGCCTCCGCAGGTTGAGCCTGAGCAGGTGCACTTGAAGGTGTACTTTCGACCTTGGGTGTACTTAGAGCAGATGGTGACGACGGAAGTGCACTTGTGTCAATCTGCTCTCCATTTTTGGCATCTTCAATCATCTTATTGATTTCCTAAAATACATCCAAAGTAGTACATCTGATATTTACTGTCAACGAAGACAAACAAAATAAGATAACAAGCAACCGTTTCCTTAAATGACTAAAGGTCACATACTCATCGCAAGATACGCAATCAAACAAGACCGGGGAGCAGGGGTGGGTAGTAGCGAACTAAAACTAGTTCGCTAGACTAGCAAACTAGTTTTTTGACTAGTTTCTAGTTTTCTGACTAGTTTTTCCAGGAACTAGTTTCTAGTTCTAGCGAATTAGTTTTCAAACCAGATATCTAGTTCGCTAGAATCAGAAAGAGTTGTAACTAATCGCTAGTTTGCGATTTTCAATCCGAAAGAAACACAGCAATAAACACAGCACAGAGAGCACGTGCTTTGACCATTTCACGCACAGCCGCTCACATGAATTTCCCATCAAAAGATAATGGTATGACCTTTACACCCAGAACAATAGCTGGTTCGAATGACGAATAGGTGTTGAATTTCAAAAGCCGAAAAACCAGTGTAAGCAAACAGTCGCGCGACGGAGAATGTTGCCGTTTCGTCAAGACTTGTAACTTTTTCAACGTGCAACCAATAACTGTTTGAGATACAATTCAAGAACCTATGTTTCAGAAGGTTTATCATGCTGTCGGGGAATTCCTTCAAAAGAATTTGCAAAATGCAAACAGAGAACGGAAACATTTCCCGAAATGTTTGTCAGGGGACCCAGAATAATCGAGTCCGTTGCGATGCCCTAAAAGTTTATATGTATGATACAATTTTTTTAGTTTCAATAACTTGAATTTGTGCTTACTTGTTGACCTGCATTTTGCTGACTTCTTGTTGTGTCTAAGTGTGAAGAGTGCATATTGCAAAAACTAATTTCTAGCGGAAAAATCTAGCGAACTAGTTTTTAGAAAAAGTAGTTATAGTTTCTAGCGAACTAGTTTTTAGAAAAAGTAGCTATAGTTTCTAGCAAACTAGTTTTTAGAAAAAGTAGTTATAGTTTCTAGCAAACTAGTTTTTTTGAAAACTAGTTCTAGTTTTAGCGAACTAGTATTATTCGAAAGTAGTTCTAGTTTTAGCGAACTAGAAAATAAATCTAGTCAACCCATCCCTGCCGGGGAGGCAACTTCAATGGTTTCACTAAACGCCAACTGTTGTACTCTTCATGTAAAAACACTTATGAAAACATTTAAGACATCCAAAACTGGTAATGCTGCATTTAAAAATCGCATATAAGCAACATCAAATCAGTATGTAACCATTTTATCAAAGAAAAATATTTGCGTGTGAGCAAGGTACAATGTACAGTGAAACCTGTCTATAACAGTCACCTCTGGGACCTGAGAAAAAAATGACCTTTATAGACAGGTGGCCCTTCTGTCCAGGTTGATTTCTGTAGAAAGTATCATTTTGGGGTTATGAAGAGTGGCATTTAAACACAGGTGGCTGCTCTATAGAAGTGGCCACCAATACAGGTTTGACTGTACTAGCGAAGCTTGCTGTTTAGCAAGGATTGTCCTCACAAAACTGCTTTTAAGCGGTTTACACCACATAGTCACGGTTTGTAACATTGACTCCATGTGTTACTTTTAAGCACATTACAAAGCACTAACCTTTGAGACGCCCATGCATTGCCTTGCACCTTCGATATCACCACTATTTTTGAAACCAAGGGCTGCAATCTTAAATTCCTTTTGTTTGCTCAATAACTGGTCTATAAGATTCGAATCTACATTCTGCGAAAACAAAGGACAGACAAAACAACGTTTTAAATGTTCCAATGTGAAAAGCAAGTATTAAAAATAACTTTATTTATATTTTCGCTTCTATTTCATTTTATCATCATTGGTGTAATGACTTAATACTGCTGCTGTACTCAAAGATTATTTAATCAATAAAATTCCAATTAACATGTTGGCTTATCACTGCCTGATAGACTTTCTAAAGGGAATCAAACGCCTGATAAGCATTCACATTCAGGAGATAGTGGGTTAATATCATCTCGAATTATGCCGCAGGTATCAGCATCTTGGTAGATCAAGATTCCAGTTCATGCCAAAGAAATTACCAAATGGAAGCCGCTCTTTAAATGTTTACCTAGCGTTCAGTTTTAGTGAGGGTGCCGGAAATCGATAACTTTAGCACAATCTTAGACAATATAAAACCTTCAGGAACTACCAGAATGTGTCTGCTTGCACACATGTGTGTTGCATCAGCGTAGATCTTCTATATTTAATAAAAACAATGGAATTGACGAGTCAAATGTATCAAACTCAGTTTGAATTAAGATAAAACGTGACGATTGAATTTGTACATACACTGTTAATATTGGCCGCAACTGGACGTGGGGCTGCTTGGGGCGGAAATTTGGGCTCCTGTCTTGGAGCTGACTGAGGCCGTGGTGCAGGCTGAGGCCGTGGTGCAGGCTGAGGACGAGTAACTGTAGAAAGAATACATAAATGAGGTCGTAATTAAAGAATGGATGAAGTTCGAATTTAAATTCGGTTTTCCCGAACTTCGGTGCCAAAATTCGAATTTGAATTGGAAATCAAAATCGAAACTTGAAAGCTGAAAAATCGGCTATGCAAATTAAATTATTAATTTTTAAAATAACTTCAGATTTTTTGTCAATCCGATGCCGAAACAAGGTTCCGATTGTTTTCTGCTGCCGTGCAGGTCTTGGCTTCGTACTGGAAAATTTCAAGGGACATGATCACGCGCACCATAAAAGTGGCTTCACTTGCCTATAGACTTGTTGTTTTTCCAAGAATTGTTCTCTTGAAGGATATCAAAAATGTTCGAATCCCAATTCGTTTTTCCGAATTTTAATATTTGAAATTAGAAATCGATAATAACTAATACTGGACTCCGTCCCATCTCTAGTCGTAATTACAATACCATCGCCAGTAGGCTTAATTACCAGCAAATATAGCGAAATGCAGACTAAACTATATATAGACAGGACTACAGAGACACCAGGGGCCTGAAGATCTGCCCTACAAATTCGGATGAGGGTGGAGCTTTGCTTTGCTTTGATGACGTCCAGATATTTGTTGCATAGTACAGTCAAACCTGTATCAGCAGCCACCTCTATAGAGCAGCCACCTGTGTATAAAGCGCACTCTTCATCAACCCAAAATGATACTTCCATAGAAATCAACCTGGATAGAAAGGCCACCTGTCTATAACGGTCATTTTTCTCAGGTTCCAGAGGTGATCGCTATAGACAGGTTTCGCTGTACACAATTATCCTGTCGCGTTTTGATCATTGTGCTATATAGCATAAGGAGCATTTTTAAATAAAAAATTATTAGATAAGCTTAAAAATCACAAAATAGAAGTATGCAAAGTACTCTAGGATGCCATACAGTGAAACCTGTCTATAACGGTCACCTTGGGACCTGAGAAAAATGCCCATTACAGACAGGTGGCCTTTCTATCCAGGTTGATTTTATAGAAAGTATCATTTTGGTGTTATAAAGAGTGGTCTTTATACACAGGTGGCTGCTCTATAGAGGTGGCCGCTAATACACGCTGGACTGTAATAGGATCATTTCAAGCACATGTTAGTGAGACTAAACTGGATGGATGTCTGGCAACATGCTCAGTGTTTGCGATGTATCTGGTTGTGGAAAATCACCAAGGGCAAACCAGGCAAAGCAGCAACATCAGGTTGTTTCAGGGTGCAGAAATGCCTCCAAATTCATTTTGGGTCAGTTTGGCTTGCCGGCAAGCGTGATCGGAAGCCTGTTTTGCTCAATATTTTGAATTGAATGAAAGCAGTTGCTTAGCAGGAATTTTAAATCTATTTGAAAATGAAAAGGGTCTCTGGCAAGGTCACTTGTTGCAGTAGTGCAGCGGTCATTAAAGGCAACGCAACTCCTTTGTTATTTTTAACAACGGCCCAAAGAATGGCTAATAAAGACGAGTGGTCGCTTGTAGAATTGCAACTGTATCATCCACAGTATGAGCTGTGCCTATTATAATAATAATTATTATGATTATTAAACTTTGTTAAACTGGGAGCAGTCAACAATCCTTAGCATCTGGAAATTATCCAGCCTTTTAAAATTAGCTAGAGTCAAGCTAGACCCAAATAATTACAGACTATATCCGTTTTGCCAAAAGATAATTTTATCTTTTAAGTATTTGAACGAATTGTACATAGCCAAAGGCAGTCGACAGCGAGTCAGAGATCGACTGACAAAAGAGATATAACAAAAATGTCATAATAAGAAAAAGCTAAACTTGGAAAACTTGGAAAAGTCAAAAGCAACATGGACAAGAAATAGTTGAAGAAAGTCAAAGAACATGTGATGTTTAAACCATTGTAGAAATCCTTGTTGGCATTTGTCGCACAGATAAGTTTGACTTTAGTCCTCCACGTTGGATCGTCGCTGTCTATAACGTATCGAAGCAAGTGTGAGTTGACAGCAAGTCTCAAGTTTCAAGCTCAAAACCCAAATGAGAAAAACACTTCGTTGCGAGTATAAGTCGATCTCTGCCTTTGAAGGCACTGTTTTAAGTCTTAATAGGTCAACTTATACTCGCAACAATACGTCATCCCCCAAAACCAAATACAAATCAAACTAAAACACCGTACGCGATTCAGCTACAGAAATCCCAATAAGTTGACACATGAAATAGTTGCCCCTCTACATGCCCTAGCAGCTCACCTGGGGTAGGAGCTGGAGCAGCAGCTTGAGGAGTAGCATCGACAAATGACGATACCACAGCACCTTTCGTTGCGACGGGAGGTGGAAGATCATCAAGGTTGACCGGTTTCCCAGAAGATGCGGATTTTTTCATTTTCTTTACTTCCTATAAGATACAGTACCAGCTCACAATAATCATAACAGAACAAATTCACAATCTATCCGGCATATGCCACGTGGGATTGTACACTGCAGGTAAAACTGGATCCAAAGTAATTATTAACCCTTGTCCTGCTATTGACATGTATACACATTTTTGAAACAATTCAAAGGTAGTGATATAAAACCAATCACATAGTTAGTCTCTAGCGATCAACCAATCAGCAATCGATACAGCGACTTCAAGTCTTCATTTAACTAGTTTTATGAGCCGGACCAGCGTTAACCATTGATAAATCTGTTTGACCAATCACAGAGAAATTATGGCTCTCAACTGATTCCCTTGCATGACGTTACTCTCTCGCTATCTCGTTCGAGTTGTAAGCCTTTTGGTTTTTAATCAAACATCAACACTTCTTCACTGACACTAAAAGCAACCGTATCATTTACAAAGACACAGTCAAACAGTCTTGCAAGCAGCGAATTTCCAGTCCTGCATATATAATTAATTACCATGGTAACACACATAAATCAACTTCTCCACAATGATATCTGATATATTAGAACATCCCATGATCATTCCGAAATTCAACGTAGGATGAAGACATATTTTATCAACAAAGTCAAGAAACAGGACATTTAATTAGATATTTTTAATCTCAAATTGAGCTATGGCAAAGACGGCAGCATTAATTTCACAAATCACTTCCATGGTTAATTATGTTACTTGTGTGTTCTTTCATGTATACCCAGTAGATTGTAGTTACTATGTCAATAATCTGTTGTGTGATGTTATGCTCACAGCATGCCGTTAGTCAATGAGCCTCGTTTTCGTTCTCATATATAGTTAAAACAAGGCTACATTCGTAACCACTTTAGTTATTCTCCTTATTTGCATAATTTATTCTCCTCCTATTGCTATATAATCTGTATCCATTCGTTTGTTAATTATGCACAAGTAAATTATGCAAGCCTTGTATATATAAACGATATCACTGGCTTGGATTTAAGTTTTCATATTGGTTGAGCACAGCGTCTCGTATCTTGTTTCCTATTCCGTCATACAACAGTACAGTGAATTAGTGAAGCCAGTCTATAACGGTCACCTTTAGGACCTTAGGAAAATGACTTTTATAGACAGGTGGCCTTTCTGTCGGGATTGATTTCTATAGAAAATTACATGTTGGGGTTATGAAGAATGGCCTTTATACACAGGTGGTTGCTCTAAAGAGGTGGCCTCCAATACACGATTGTATTGATTTCTTTTGCAATGTTGCCATTGCAAACAATGTCTACTGATATACATGTTCAATTTTACTGAGAATTCTCTGCATCTATACGTACATCTAAGCCTCTCTTGTAACGTCTTGCTTTAGAGCTTTCACCGCTTTTCTCAGCTGCTGACAACGCCGCTTGGTACATTGACTCACGCTCGGTAATTGTATTGATGGCATCATTATCTTGCGGCAAAGAAGACTAACACAGAAAAAGGAAATATACACAAAAAATTTCCATATAGTTTAGGTATTTTTCCAGAAAAGCAACTTTAAAAAGCAAATATTTTACTTTTAAAACAAAATAAGACTTTATTTGAAAATGCAATAACCTTTAAAGAAACTAGTTACCTGAGGCTGTAAAACAGTCAAAGTTACCTTTTAACGTTACTAGCTACAGCTGTGATTTGATTTGATTTGATTTTTTTTGCTGTGTGTGTGACTTTATTTCTGAAGTCCATTAGTTACAGTGTAACTTTTTTACATGGAGCAGAACTAATAACAAATGTAATACGTAGATCAAAGGTATAAAAATTTGTACAATATAAAAAGAAAGAATTATGTAAAGGATGGTCTAAAATCATTGAGTTAAAATCATATCTGAATAGCATTTACATTCTACAATATAGTTTTTACAATCAATTTTGAATTTGGAAAAATTTACAGATTGCTAGCTAGATGAGACAATTGTACAATGTACAGCCATGCATTTATCAGATTTTTCCCAGCTGCTTAGCTTGTAACTTCTGATAGTTACTTTTAAAAGGTAGTTTAAACATCTCTGTTCTCACCTGGGGTTCTGTCACATGAGTCTCTCTTGTTGTGTGATCATGAGTGTCTTCTTCGTCAGAGGCAATCTCCTGCAATTCTGCCTAAAACCAAACAATCAGTCAACGAACGCTGTATAATTGTACTGGTTCCTTCTCGAATGCTGCGCCTATACTCTGGAACTCCTTGCCACTTGCAGTACGGACGGCACACTCGGTCGACAGCTTCAAAGAGCATGATCAAGACTCATCTGTTCAGGAAAGCATTTTCGTAAATGGCAAACGACTTACACTTTACTCTTCTAGATCTAATTTATTCTATGACTGTATAATGCACCGTTAAATTGGTAAGACATCTAATTTATGAAAAAGACTTGTAAATAGATTTAATAAACCTTTGTTAAGCACTGTTGGCCAATTCCTTTGCAATAGCACTATAAAAATACATAAAATAATCACTCTATTATATTATCATTAACTTCGGTTAACGCATGATTTACCGACATACAACGGGGTTCTCCTGCTATTCGTCATGATTGGTCTGTGTTGGCATTGTTTGCACCTAGTCTATTGTTCATGTAGTGTCGGATAAATTCCTACGGCTTTGTGATCATTGTTTCCTGCATATTACCTATTCATACGTTACTTAGAATTCTACACCTTAGTGCATTGAAGCCCTGTCATCTGGGAGTACTTTTTCACATGAAGTCATGAACTCATAGTAAATTAATTAAACAACAATTATCATTAGATTACAGTAATTATGATTTAATTAATTATGACCAACAACTGTCCATATTCACCAGAAGATCCATGTCGTTTTCTAAATCTGCATCACTCATTTCATCATCGTCGAAATCTCGCATATTTTCATTCGCCATTCTGGCAATTTCATCCATGGACACAAGCTTCTCTGGAAAATGAAAACAATAATAACTCGGGTTAGGAACTGTTCATTTTGGGAACTGTTCTAACCAGAATTATTGGACAGTGAATCTGAATTATTTGTTTGTCAGAAGATTTAAATTATTTTAAACAATATTAAAAAGCTTTCATTTACAGTCAAACCTGCATTAGCGATTTAGCGGCCACATCTATAGAGCAGCCACGTGTGTGTAAAGGCCACTCTTCATAACCCCAAAATGACACCTATAGAAATCAACCTGGACAGAAAGGCCACCTGTCTATAAAGGTCATTTTCCTCAGGTCCCACAGGTGACCATTATAGACAAGTTTCACTGTAAAGGATTTATGCAATATTGAAATAGCCTTGCTGTTAAACGCCTTGCGAGATTCTGACCCTCTTCTTTTAATTTGTTTGTGGAAATTTGCTTCAAGGTATATACATGAGGTCCTATCATCTCCTCTGCTACAGCATGCTCTCAAACAATTTATTACTGATCAGATTCAAAAGATTCA